>JACDJE010000211.1:338041-449009 GCA_016647715.1 Pavo muticus
TTTTTTTTTTTTTTTTAATAATTCCTGGCTGAAGATGAACAAATGGAGAAGGCAAAGAGATATCTCAGCAAAATTTCCCTAACAACAGATAAATGTCAGCATATGGCACCACACATAGCTGTTTGGTACTATTTCAGAGAATTCTCTTGGAGTCCTGCATTAAAACATTATCTATCTCACTCTAGACAAACTAAGATATCATTCAGCATCCCTCAGCATACAGACAGCAATGTCTTTTGAAAAAGAGAAGAAATGCTGCATACTGGATTTAATTAATATAAGATTATCTCACTGAGGGAACATGAACATCTTCATCTGATACAAGCAGGTTCTGATGTAAGACTTCTAGGGTTCATAGTCCAAAGAAACACTGGATTTTGTATTCAATTTCTAGACTTTGCTTAGCTCTGTTTTGAATCAAATCACAGGAACAATCACTTGAAATGGTCTCACCACAACCCCAAGTTACTCCTGTGAGGTATACCGGAACTATTTTACAAAAGGCCAGGCAGTAACTCTGACCAGAAACAACCCTTTGAAACTCTGTATCAGGATTTTAGGAGTGACACATGTGCCACTTAGAAATCTAGTAACTAGAGGAGCAGAAATTGTAAGCATCTCTATCTATAAAGCTCCAGGAAGCTGCTTTATTTATCTCAAAGCAGCTTTATTAAGTATGTTTGTTGCTTACAATTTCTGTAAGTTCTCTTCTGATTTAGGAAAAGATTTAGGACTTCTTAGGATTGTTCATTTTTTCTGATTGTCCACAGAGACGCAGGCATACTTTCTTTCAAGTTGTGTAGCAGATGCCATCCTAAACAAGTTTCCCAGATTCCCCACATAGTACTGGAAGAGTTGCACCCACACAGTCCCCTGCCTGAAGATGCAATCTAACTCATAGCAGAGAATGATTAAATTTCTTTTCAGAGTGTTTTCAATCAATGTATAGAAGTCAGTGACAAGATCTCCTAGAGATAGTGGTAAAAAGCAATATAGAGATGCAAAAGTCTAGATATTTTGTCCAGAAGTCACATCAATCTGTTACACTGAATCCAAAGTAACTTATTTTTCACTACACTAGCAAATAATTTGGATTAATTTTCTTTATCTCTTGTTACATGACCTTGATGTGATACCATGTAGAATTCTGTTTCTCATATTATTTGTATATGGCCACTACAAAACAGTATTTACGTCCTGTTCATCATGGCACTTCCTGGTAAAAAACATGTCCCACTCCTGTCTGACAATTATCTGAAGAAGTGACAAGGCAAAAGGAATTGATAAAATGTTATTTCTAATACCTTTGGGGAATAAAATCTGTCTCAAATCACGTTAATGTAAATTACTGTGGCAAATGTGACATCTCTGTCTGAGAGCATGTTAATGTAATTTACTGTAGTGAATATCACATCCCCATCTGCTAAAGCAATCTGTTAAAATTCAGTAAGATTATTATCTTCAAGAGGCAGAGGTTTTTAATCTTTCTGGTTGTTGTTTTTTAAGTTCCTTCTGATGGAAATAGTGTCTAACATATGATGCAGACTGACAACATTTGATTAAATTAAAAATTGAGTATGTAAATTCCTAGTTCTTACCAGCTCACTGTAAAATAGCAGCTGGTAGGATGCAAAGACCTGAATTTCAATTCCTCAGAATGCTAACTTTCAACAAGGACTTCAGAATGAGCATTAGATAGAGATCGAGATCAATATTGAGAAAGTAATATAATAGCTCTTATCTAAGTTATAGCAAACCTTAAATAAACTTTACATATTATAAGCAGTTTAAAAACTGCTCAAAAATAATACAACCTTCCTTGAAAAGCAANAGAAAAAAAAAGACAAAATATTACCAACATGCACTTAAAAGACTTCCTGATTGAGTGTAAGGATAAAGAAATTCAGACTTCTGCATATATCTGACTTCAAACAGATTGGCAGAGAGAAGCCTAGGACTGTTTAATTGGACACAGTGTAATAGCACTGAAGCAGCACTCAAGAAGCACTGAAGTCGGATAAAAGGATGTAAAGGAATTGCAAGGAGCAACACTTCATAAAATAAAATATAGTGTTTAAGAACCAAGTTTCAGGAATGGCTCACAAATCCAGATTAGAAGCCTAGTTTCCGTCTTTGTTGATGACAGACTATTTCAAATATGATTTACAAAATCCAGTATGTTAAATAAGATGGTATTTTGTAAGACGGAGAGAAATTCTGGAAATCGTACTCTCATATCTCATTATGTCTGTCAAAGACCAGAGCCGGAAACAACCAAGAGGGGCAGCAGAAATATTCAGAGGGAAATTCATACTTGCATTAGAATGGACTGCATTTTTATGCAGGCTCATGGTATTCTCCCTTAAACAAATAAACCAACAAAAACTAAAAATTAACCCCCCTAGAAATAGCTGAAGGTGGCTGAAGTGAATCCAGTATGAAAACCCACAAGTGTACCTCATGTTGTCTATATCCAAATAAAGAAATTTAGGGAAGCAGCAAAAAACTAAGTGATTAGTAATATCATTAGCTTTTCACTCAGCACACTTCTGAGATTATCCTCTTCTTCAGTTAATTGTTGTCTTAGTTAGATTGCTGACAGTGTTAATGCAGTCAGTGATCCTGTAGCCTGAAAAGTCCCAGAAGGAGCAAGAAAACCAAGGAGGGCACTATCAGTATTTTGATTTCTTTTACTCTATCCACTTTAGTAAGCAAGAACATATTAATTTTTCATACCTTTACCAAGTGGCAAGCGTACACAGCAACAAACTCAACAGAATCTGTTAGTTTTTTAGAAGAGTCTAAAAATCAGAGTAGCACAGCTGAAGTTCTAGATTCCAACATGGTTGTGATATAAAACATAAATATATTTAACCTGTACAATCCCTCATATGAGCTGACTGTGGACAGGAAATGTTTACAGGGAAAATGCATTGCAATGCTGTTTGTGTGGGTTTTTTTAATTATTATTTTTAAAAGCTAATTTTGTAATATCTCAGATTCCAGTTTTGTATTGGGCTGATTGGATCTGCAGAATTTGGCCATGACGAAATAGAAAACTCAGCAAACAGTATTTGGTACCAAAAGACAATCCATCTTTTAAAATTTATTAAAGCTTTGCTGTACATAACAAAAGAGAACAAAAAGAAATTTACAAATGATGGAAAACAAAATGCCAGTAGGATCTGAATTTTTATTGAAATTTGTGCTTGACTAGAAGGAAAGCTGAATTTATAACTAAGGATGCTTTTCCTGAGTTTGTTCATCAAGCAAAGATAGCTGTGAGGTATAACAAATGAAACAGCTGACAGTATATGGAGAAAGATGTCCAAGCTTTATTTTAAGAATAAATTTGCAGAGTTTCGTTTTAAAAGATTTAGAATATTTTATGTTCGCTTAGAAGCTTCTACAACAATACACAAGGAAAAATTTTCTGTAATAAAATGCATTATGGCATAAAGTCTCATTCATAAGATTTCTGAAGATACTACCTTTCAAGCTGATTAGATTAACCTAAAAAAAGATTAATATATAGATGCCAATCTGACTACATTGTAGTAGAATGAATGAATTGCTACCATGCAAATGAAAGATATGTTGAAAGAAAAAATCATTCTTGAAGTTCTTTAATACAATGAATATCAATTTTGTATGCACATTGATAATCTTGCAGTTTAATCATAATGAAAACGCCCTGGGAAACAAAATTTTATGAGACCAATGATATTTCATTTTAAATCTTAACATTTCAGTTATTTTAACATATAAATTATTTATTGTGAATGTTTTATCATCTCGAAAACTGTTAAGCTGTTGGAATTTGCGAAAAGGATATTTGTTTCATAATGAAACTTTACACAGCAAACCCATACTCAAGCATTACCTTAAGTAATGTTATAATGCATTACTATTTTACAGGATAGCCAGAGACCTCGCCTCAGCATCTCTAAATGATAATGAAACCACTCTTGTTTAGTATTATGTTTTTTAAAATCAGAATATAGAGTGATGAGGTGGAAAAACAGAATAAATACATAAGGAGAAAAGCAAGGACAGAGAAATTAAGTTGTGGTACATAATGCATGGCCATAAGAAACCGTGCTATTCGTTTTGTTCATTGTGCCCCAGAGTCGAATACAGTATTCCAGGTGGGATCTCATAAGAGCAGAATAAAAGGGGATAATCATCTCCCTCGTCCTACTGGTCACGCTTACTTTGATGCAGCCCAAGATATGATTGGCTTCCTGGGCTTCAAGTGCATATTGCTGGCTCATGCTGAGCTTCCCATCAATCAGTACCCACAAGGCCTCTTCCTCAGAGCTGCTCTCAATCCATTCTTTATCCAGTCTGTGTTTGTGAGTGGGATTGCTCCAATCCAGGTGCAGAACCTTGCACTCAGCCTTGAGGAACTTCATGAGATTCACATGGGGCCACTTCTCAAGCCTGTCAGGGTCCCTCCAATGTGTCAGCTGCACTATTCAACTTGGTATCCTTGGCAGATTTGCTGAGAGCGCAGTCAATCTCACTATGTCCCCAACAAAGAAGTTAAACAACACCAGTCCCAGTACTGACCTCTTAGGGACAGTGCTCATCATTGGTCTCCACCTGGACATAGAGCCGTTGAACACAACTCCTTCAGTGTGACCATTATGCTAATTCCTTATCCACAAAGTGGTTCATCGGTTAAATCAATTTCTCTCCAACTTAGAGAGAAGTACTGCTTATTGCTCCCAGGCTACCTATCTTTTCTCCCACCTTTTTTAGGCTTTTTTTTGTGCTTGAGTTTGTCTTGGAGCCCCTCATTTGTCTGTGAAGGCCTTCTGGCATTCTTGCTTGCCTTCCTTTTGTTGAGATGCTTGAGATGCCTGTGCTTGGAGAAAGTGATTTTCCAGCTTTCTGGGACTCGTCTTTCTTCCAGGGATCTATCCCAAAAAACTCCACCAAGCAAACCGCAAACCCCTGATGCTGCCAAAGTTCACCTTCTTGAAGTTCAGAGTTGTGAGGTTGCTCTGCAGCCTCATTCCTGCCCTAAGGTTCTTGAACTCCACCATGTCATATTCACTGCAGCCAAATGTTCAAAAGCACTTTTCACCATTAGCATTCAGCATGAAATAGCAGAACACAAAAAATGTTTTGGAACATTAGTCTTCATACAGTGGTTTTCAAATCCCGTGATAAGAGGTCTTGTGAAAATAGAAGATTGAATGATGGAAACATATTAACTGAAGGCAAGATCTGCCTTTTTGTTATTCTATAAGTTGTTACAAGCTTTTGACATTAGAAAAACTTTATAAAAATGATGTGCTCTGCAGGGACTGCCCTTACTCTAAGGAAAATGATGGAAGCCAGTCAAGACAGCAAGACAAAAAGCAGTCTAATTTAAAATGTGCCAGAAATATAGAGACCTCCTGGTGAGATTTTCTATGATGAGGTCTTAGATATGAGATCACATCCAAGGCCCAGATTCCATAGTGGAGTTTCAGCTTCACCTCTGCTGATTTCATAACCATCATTTATACCAGAACTGAGTTATATCTACTGAAACGCAAACTTTTTCACTGTCTGTTGCTGCATAAGCAAGTGATGTTAACTGAGTCATACAGAGCCTCAGCTGAGACTCTGTATTCACCTATAAATTGTTTACCTAGCAAAGGCAACAGAAAACATTAATAATGTTTTATTGGGATTACACCAGCGATTAGACCCAGAGGTTTGGCTTCTCTACCATGTTATACCATACAGATTTCTACATCTAAAAGATGCCTGTATTGGAGATTTTAATCAAGATCAGAATGGTAGCATTTTATATGATGGTATAATTGCGCAAAACACACACAAATGTAGAAACTATATTCTCTCTTGTATAGACTTTTTGAAACCTAAAACTAAGCCTGCTGGCTGAGTCTTTTGCATCACTGAGTCCAATCTCCTGTCATCACAGCAGTTATCATACTATTATTAGTGTTATCTGCAAAGTAACTAGGCTTTTTGCCCTCCTCTGATCAGAGGCAACTTCAGAACGTCCCTGCCATGGCAAACTCAGGTTTGTTGGCAATGAGTCTACACCTAGCATCAGGTAAGATAACACAAACCACAGATACCTGCATGATGCCTTACTTACAATAAATATTTATTATATTCAAATTTCTTTTTTAATACGAACATATAGATATCCAAATTTTATTTACCACATATCCTCTAAAACATTTTCAGTTCCTCAGTAGTGATTATTATTTCTGCTGCTCTTTCATATTGGGTATCTTATCATGGGGTGCTAGAGCCCAAGAAGCCTTCCCTTTAACTCTGCTCTAGAGCAGAAGCATTTTACTTTTATAGTACAGATAGAAATCTGTCTTGATATCACAGTCCAAATAAATGGTCAACCTTGTCTACTGAAGGCTCTGTAGAGTCCTGCCTCAGTGTAAGTTCATGAACACTAACCCAGTTGCATCACCTCCCACAGTGCTTACTAGAATGCTGGGAAACAACTTGTTCTCTCATGGTCTGCAGGATTAGATTTCAAAGTGGAAGATTGACCTTTCTCAGATTTCTCGTCCATAATCTTTCCTTCTTAATTCAGAAATGGTGTGCAAAGCACTCACAAAGGGCAGTTTAAAAGAGTTGCTTCAGAGCTCAGAACTGTTCTCAGACTAAGAATAATCCCCCAAAGTGAAACTTCCTATTCTTTAAAACAGAAAAACTTTTCAAAATATAGGACAATCAACAACTTTTGCCTTGTGAATAAATTAAAGGTACAAAAGAGAAGGCTTAATGAATTTCCATGTTGATTCATTCTGCAGGGAGCTAAAGGTTCATATATTAAATTAAACTGAGGTTGAGAGTCACGATATCTAACTTTATAGAGTGGCATGCATTTTAAGTAAGTCATCTGACTCATAAAGACCTTTGTTTCTTTATTTCTATTTCTAGCAGGAGGATAGTAATCTAAAATTTAGATGTCTAGATTTTATATGCCTAAGCTGTAGGAGATGACTTTCATGGTCAGGATACTGTCACTCAGAAAATGTGCCTCCAGCAGAGGCCTTCAGCATATCTAATAATTGGCATTCTCCTCAGTATCGCTTTAAAGCTACCAGAAATATTTCCTCAAATGTTCTATATTTGAAGCCAAACTATTCAAAGCATTACAGTGAATTAAGGGCTTGTGAAAACATAAGCTAAACCTAGCAATTAACCAATTAATTCTTTATTTCTTCAGCTGTTGCCACATGTGCTATCATTGGTGTGCAGCCTTCTCAACTCTGCTGTCCCTGAGACTTCACAGGTCCAGAGATTTTAGCTCTGATGTTCCTTCCAATCGAGCAGTTTCACTGTCAAAACATCTTCAGGTGACAAAAAAAAAAAACAACATGAAGAAGTTGTGGTGTAGCATAGGGCTGAAACTCAAGTCTCAGTGACAAGAGGAGAAAAATCTCAGCTCTGAATTAAGATCATCTTCTTTCTTGTTCCGAATGAGACAACGGTATGTCCCTGTAATTTCCTCACATTGATAACTGATTTTTCCTAGGTACCAGAGGAAATCAAGGGGAAGAGAAGAAAAGGTGTAACTCTGTTGTAGTCATACCAACACATTTTACCTTATTTTTACCAGACTTCTATGTTCAATCCAGATCCCAGGTTTCATGTTCAGGAAATTATGTAGATGCTGAGAAAGATCAAGCCACTTGTGCAAGTCCTTGTAATATTCCTAGTGTATTTTTGATTAATTATGAACCCAGCAGGAATTTGTAAGGCATTGCACAGTACAGCAACAACAATTATTTTCAACTGTAGGCCCAGCTGGCTCCTGGTCTTAAACCAGCAAGAGTTCTGATAATAACCATAGCAATGGCAGGCAAATAAATGCTTTTGTTCAACACATTATTTACTTGGATCCATCCCAGTAGTGCAATTTAACATACACTTTTTATTCCTCGCATCTCTGAACCATTGCGGCCAGGACACATGACACTAAGGGATATTTTGAATAACTGCACTATTCTGACATGGCAGAGAATTCACAGAGTGGAGCTGGAAAGACTGAATTAAAGAGGCTCATGAAAATCTGTGCAGGTGCCTCTTATTTTATTAGATTAACTCATGGATTGAATATAAACTTGTGTGTCAAGGTGTAGAATATCATCAGCCATGACAGTAGTGGGTACTGTGATTTGTGTCAGAAAGAGGATCTCAGAGAAGGTATCTAGGATTTAATTTCTATGGGATGAATAAAAAATACAGTTTCCTAGCTGTAACAGTAAAATTTTCAAGGAATGGGGAAAAAAAACAGCTGAAATCTAAGTGCAGCTGAGTTGGAATGTGAAATTTGAATGTCTCCAGGCTGTTAATTCTGAAGAGGCTGTAGGCTTGCAATTACTAGAAATTAAATGGAAAGTAAGTTGTGACATTCTTGTCAAACTTCACCTGCAAGTGCAGAGTACTTATGAAAATAAACTCAGCTCAACCCTTCTGTTTCCTCAAAGCATGAAGAAAGAAGATTGAGATTATTTTCCAAGTGTAATAAAAATGAATCTGTTTAATAGATCCAAACTGAAAAAAAAAAAACGTTTTGCAATTCTAGCTAGTGTATTTATCCCACTTGCTATACTGAGGAATGTAGAGTAATATTTTTGAAAGTAGCCAAGATTTTTTTTCAGTGGCAACACTTTGAATTTTCCTGAAAAGTTTGTCTTCAGTTTAAGTGAAATATGCAGAAGAACTATTGCCAGCCATCACCATTCTTGAGTAACAATTCTGTGACAGTACCATTTTGAAAGCAACCCTGTACTATGTTCATCCCACTGTGTTCAGTTTTAAACTTTTAGTTCCCTCTGATGTAGAGCAAGATCACAAGATCTTACACAGCATTTCCCCACGGGATATGGATTAGGAACCATTGCTCTGAAATAACTTCAAGAGAAATAAGCATTAGGTATGTTATCTTTAATGATGACATTTTAGAATATTAGAACTTTATATTTTATTATTTTTTATTAAATGTTTAAAACCCAGTCCTCCAAGCTGGTATATGCAGATGGAAACCAGCTCTTCTGTAACATTCCACTGATTTCTGCGACCCTTTTTCAGGCACAAGATCTCATGACTAACACAGACTTGAGGTCTTTACACCTCATTTTTTTTTTCCAAAGCGAAAACAAACAGACGTGTGCCATTTATTTCTGCGTTTGTTTTTTATTGGCTCATATGCAGCAGCATTACTGTCCAGATTCACCCCTTCATGTTTCTTTACAAGCACTAAATGTACGTACATTTTAATGGAAATCTTAGAGGCATATTCTTCATATAACAGTTCTTAAATTCATGCTCCAGCCTTCGTTTTTTTTTTGTTTGTTTGTTTTTGTTTTTTTGTGGTCTTTTATTGTTTTGTTTTGGTATTGCTTTACGTTTTGCAATAATAGATCATAATAGATTATGATTTTTTTTCCTGTATTATTCTTTGGCAGAATACCATTACAGTGACAACTGCAATTTGTGAAAGATGTTTGGAAAAAAAATTATTAGTTCTGAAAACCAGGACTTTTTGTGACCTAGAGGAGTGAAGATATCTTGGTTGCTTAAAACATATTTTCAAGGGAAAACAATAATTACATTTTTTCTCCACTCACAATGGGAGTGAACAGAGTGCATAGAAAAGCTGTTTCAGAAGTTTCCCTCAGATGTTATGCACTTTGCAGCCGTTATTAAAAAAATCACTTTGACTCACCCACTGCTTGAAGCTTTACCGGTACAATTATTCAGTTATAATGTTCTACCAAACAGAATATGGACACATTATCTGTGCCAAAAGATATTGCATATAATTATATGCTCATAATATGGGAAGAGGAATTGATTTGAGGGAGTGATTCGTTCACTTAATGCAGAAAACTTAAATCACTATAAATGTTCTGTGCACTCAGTACCTTTTGTGGCTTCAGCAATCTCACTGTAGTAGGTTCTTTTCACACTACAGTAGGAGCCAGACTGCTCCAAACTCTTGTAAGCTCTGTGAAGGCTCTGAGAACGCTGAAGCTGAGGCTGAGAAAGCACAGCAATGGGCAACACTCAAACTGCAGTCTGCAAAAGGCTTACTGAAGAAGACAGTTTAGTAGAAGCAGAACATGTAGCTAGAAGGACTTTGGCTTTGTATGTAAAAAGAATCTAACTTACATTCATATTCTAAAAATTAAAAAAAAAAATCATTAAAGAGACTGCCTTGTCTTTTGTTTACAAAATGAGGTCTCAGCTGCAGCTATACTCCTAAAGGATGACTGCATCAAATGCCATGGTTATCTAAATCTCTGTGGGTGATGCAGAAAACCTGAACTGCACTACTTAAATGATTTCTTAGTCATGCTAATTTCATGTGAAATTGGGCACGCAAACAGCCACTGCTATTCCATTTCTTGGAAGCAGTCTATCAAATTGTTTGTAAATAGTACTTCACTTCCTTTCAGAAGAAAGATTAAGAATAAAAAAGTACATTTAAGTACTCTAAAATAAATAAATGGCTGAATTAAGATTGCCCATAAAATATTGATTGGCTTCCTTGTGTATGATGGTGAGAGCTTCACTTACTTCATCACTTATTCCTTTTCAGCATTAGCTGAAAGAACAGCTACATCTTCTCTTACTTTACCATAAATGAAATCTGTTGTCCACCAAGACCTAATTCACTACCCCTAAAACTCTGCTCTGAAGGGAATGATTAAATTCTTGTAGCCATCCCATGATGCTTCTCATTCTAACAGCTCAGGTGGTTTGTATTTGACCAGTGCTTTTTTCTTCTTCTTCTTTTTTTTTTTTNGAAGGGAAGGGAAGGGAAGGGAAGGGAAGGGAAGGGAAGGGAAGGGAAGGGAAGGGAAGGGAAGGGAAGGGAAGGGAAGGGAAGGGAAGGGAAGGGAAGGGAAGGGAAGGGAAGGGAAGGGAAGGGAAGGGAAGGGAAGGGAAGGGAAGGGAAGGGAAGGGAAGGGAAGGGAAGGGAAGGGAAGGGAAGGGAAGGGAAGGGAAGGGAAGGGAAGGGAAGGGAAGGGAAGGGAAGGGAAGGGAAGGGAAGGGAAGGGAAGGGAAGGGAAGGGAAGGGAAGGGAAGGGAAGGGAAGGGAAGGGAAGGGAAGGGAAGGGAAGGGAAGGGAAGGGAAGGGAAGGGAAGGGAAGGGAAGGGAAGGGAAGGGAAGGGAAGGGAAGGGAAGGGAAGGGAAGGGAAGGGAAGGGAAGGGAAGGGAAGGGAAGGGAAGGGAAGGGAAGGGAAGGGAAGGGAAGGGAAGGGAAGGGAAGGGAAGGGAAGGGAAGGGAAGGGAAGGGAAGGGAAGGGAAGGGAAGGGAAGGGAAGGGAAGGGAAGGGAAGGGAAGGGAAGGGAAGGGAAGGGAAGGGAAGGGAAGGGAAGGGAAGGGAAGGGAAGGGAAGGGAAGGGAAGGGAAGGGAAGGGAAGGGAAGGGAAGGGAAGGGAAGGGAAGGGAAGGGAAGGGAAGGGAAGGGAAGGGAAGGGAAGGGAAGGGAAGGGAAGGGAAGGGAAGGGAAGGGAAGGGAAGGGAAGGGAAGGGAAGGGAAGGGAAGGGAAGGGAAGGGAAGGGAAGGGAAGGGAAGGGAAGGGAAGGGAAGGGAAGGGAAGGGAAGGGAAGGGAAGGGAAGGGAAGGGAAGGGAAGGGAAGGGAAGGGAAGGGAAGGGAAGGGAAGGGAAGGGAAGGGAAGGGAAGGGAAGGGAAGGGAAGGGAAGGGAAGGGAAGGGAAGGGAAGGGAAGGGAAGGGAAGGGAAGGGAAGGGAAGGGAAGGGAAGGGAAGGGAAGGGAAGGGAAGGGAAGGGAAGGGAAGGGAAGGGAAGGGAAGGGAAGGGAAGGGAAGGGAAGGGAAGGGAAGGGAAGGGAAGGGAAGGGAAGGGAAGGGAAGGGAAGGGAAGGGAAGGGAAGGGAAGGGAAGGGAAGGGAAGGGAAGGGAAGGGAAGGGAAGGGAAGGGAAGGGAAGGGAAGGGAAGGGAAGGGAAGGGAAGGGAAGGGAAGGGAAGGGAAGGGAAGGGAAGGGAAGGGAAGGGAAGGGAAGGGAAGGGAAGGGAAGGGAAGGGAAGGGAAGGGAAGGGAAGGGAAGGGAAGGGAAGGGAAGGGAAGGGAAGGGAAGGGAAGGGAAGGGAAGGGAAGGGAAGGGAAGGGAAGGGAAGGGAAGGGAAGGGAAGGGAAGGGAAGGGAAGGGAAGGGAAGGGAAGGGAAGGGAAGGGAAGGGAAGGGAAGGGAAGGGAAGGGAAGGGAAGGGAAGGGAAGGGAAGGGAAGGGAAGGGAAGGGAAGGGAAGGGAAGGGAAGGGAAGGGAAGGGAAGGGAAGGGAAGGGAAGGGAAGGGAAGGGAAGGGAAGGGAAGGGAAGGGAAGGGAAGGGAAGGGAAGGGAAGGGAAGGGAAGGGAAGGGAAGGGAAGGGAAGGGAAGGGAAGGGAAGGGAAGGGAAGGGAAGGGAAGGGAAGGGAAGGGAAGGGAAGGGAAGGGAAGGGAAGGGAAGGGAAGGGAAGGGAAGGGAAGGGAAGGGAAGGGAAGGGAAGGGAAGGGAAGGGAAGGGAAGGGAAGGGAAGGGAAGGGAAGGGAAGGGAAGGGAAGGGAAGGGAAGGGAAGGGAAGGGAAGGGAAGGGAAGGGAAGGGAAGGGAAGGGAAGGGAAGGGAAGGGAAGGGAAGGGAAGGGAAGGGAAGGGAAGGGAAGGGAAGGGAAGGGAAGGGAAGGGAAGGGAAGGGAAGGGAAGGGAAGGGAAGGGAAGGGAAGGGAAGGGAAGGGAAGGGAAGGGAAGGGAAGGGAAGGGAAGGGAAGGGAAGGGAAGGGAAGGGAAGCCCTTCACACTGATCAACACCACCAAACAGCCAGTTTTCCAGTGTTTGGTATATTCCACCTCATTGGGTGGGAAACGCATAGGCTTGAAGGCTGAAGTCAGAGATCACAGAGCTCTGGAGTTGTGGGAACAAGGAATAGAGATATTATTACTGGAGTAAAGAGAATAAAAAAAAATCTTTCCTTTCTGGATGGAAAGATTGCTAAATTTTCATTCTCCCTTTATCCTCAGATGATGGTTTTCTTCTGGTGGTGGTGAAACAAAGAATTTCTCAAGGTCATCTTTCAAAGTGAAACACCCAAAATATATATACTTACTGTTCCTGCCTCACTCTCTTCAAGCATATCTGCCTGCTGGACAGCTTCATCACTTTGGGGTATTGACAAATGCTGGCCAGTAAAAAATAGCAAACTGGTTTTCCTCATGAGCTCAGTCCCATTGCTGGATGCATATGGCTTCCTATTTCTTTCCTGCCATATGGTAGAAAAATTCAGATTCGATCTGGTTGCAAGGGAAAATCTTAACTTTAAAACTGTTACATCTTTAAAAAAAAGAAGTATGTTTTGGAGTTTGCTGTATCAAGATATACTAAACAATGGAAGTGGTGCCAAGTCTTTCCAAATACTCCAGTACACTCTAAACAAAAGCAATAGAGTTATTTGATTTCTGTTTTGCATACATACAAAAAAAATCCAAAGCACTTTGTACTCTAGATTTTGCCAGAAAATAATTTGATCTGACAGGATAAATAGGGTCGGTATGATGAGTACATGTGATTCTGGTTTACATATTAATTTCTTCCCCCATTCTCTTCCATTGCTTTTTATGTTTAATTGTAGAATGTAAATAGAGGATGGCAGCCTTTTAAACACTTAAACATAGTTTCATTGGAAGTCTGGAGAAATTCATGAAAGAGAAAAATACTGAGGATTGACAATTGCACAGAAATGACGTGGCTTGAGAAATCCCTGACCTAAAAAGATTAGAGTCTGAGAGATGATCAGGGAAATGCAATTATATTAATTATTTCCACTTGTAATCTTCATATAACTTTTCCTATGCATTCCCTTTTGACTATTCTCAAAGACAAGATATTTGCTTTTGGTGTAGTCTCAAATGAACCTTTAAATACTGCATTGTCTGGAAAAGGTTTATTAATGCATGCCATCATAGGCAAATGCTTTGACTAATATCCGAGTTATTACAAGTTGGAGCTTAGGAAAAGATTCATTTGTATTCCTTTATGATCCCACTGAAGACAGAGGCTAGCAAGAATTTTCAGCTTACCTCCACATCAGATAGTACATCAACAAGTGTTCTACCTAAGTATAAAAATAATGTTTTATATATTATATATATTTTATATATTATTATATTATCTATTAAACTAATGCCACTCATTCATATTTTACAGACTAGATGTGCAATACTAAGAACAGTAAGGCAAACATCTTAAGGGTGTAAATTTAATACTCATCTTTAGATTACATTAAATCCTTGTACTAATGTCTTTATTGAAAAGATTGAAGAACTAAACAGTTAATTAACTGCAGAGCAATCCTCAAAAGATTGACACTGACTTCACAACCTTGGTCAGTTTTCTTCAATATTTCTGAATGTTTGTTTGCAAGCAAGCAGTAGGAAGAGTTAACTTCATTCCTCTAGATCTTTTTTTTTTTTTTGGATAAATTATTGTATTCAGAGAGCACAAAAATTAATTAGCCATGATGATGAGGAAGACTTCAATCCAATAGCCACCATATTTTCACTTCAGGAAAAATAGAATGAAAATTTTCATCACTTCAGCTCCCTTTGCCTCATCCAAACAGTCTCAACTACTATAAACTGAAAAAAAAAACAAGAGCCACTGAAGGGGCATTGCATTGCAGAACATTTTTAACACCAGTTATTTTACATTTATATACATACAAAATCTTAGTAACTTCTCTACCATTAGTAGACCAGTTTTTTATTCTGTTTCATGAGAATGAGAGACAGATATCAAAGCATTAATCCAAGGAAAAGAAGGAAAGAAAGAGAAACTAAAATATCTTTATAATATTCATGAATGATAGTAAAGCATTTAAACAACCAAATAATGTAAACCTGCATTATGAAAAACGCATAAATGTTTTGTCCCTCATTCTGAAGAACTCATGGTTTAAGACATGACAGAGCAAACAAAAATGAATAATATATGGATATTAATAATGTGAGGAGAATAAAAATGATAGATGGCAGGAGGCGAGCTGATAATCAACAACTTGAGCAAAAGTATTTGTGAATGAAAGAAACATCCTTTCAAACCTCCATGGGATCTGAATTTGTTTCTGCATCATCACCAGAAGTTCTGCCTATATAAATGCTCTTGCACAAATACAGAAATGCATACATGCATAAAGCCCGGAAATTTACTAATTCCTTTCTCTGTCTCCTTATGCTAAGGAAACACTGATTAGTATCTTAGCAAAAATACACATAAACAAAACAATACAGGGATTGTACTGTAAAATAAATATAAATCCAGAATACAAGATGTGGAAAAATGATTGCAAACAACCGTGGCTGGAAATACAGGTGATAACAAACTTGAATCACTTTGTTGCTCTACCAGCTGCCTAACTTTGATCTGCAGTTCTTTATGTGGTAAGAGTACAATATTGTTTTGCCAATGTAGTTGGCAGCAGTTTCTAGGCCTTGCCAAAAACCAACCAAAACTTCCAAAAATGAAGGAAAGAGAAATTGAAAGCAACTCTGTGACAGTTGGGGAGCTATTTGAATTTCCAGCCTGGTTTTAGAAACTCTGTAAACATTTAAATGTTCCTGGTTATCTTTCCCTGTTTTTTAGTGCTACCATTCTCGCATTAAGAGGAAGGGAATGGTTTTTGGTTGGTCATCGCTGTTGCAACTGGCCCAGGGGACACTCAAATATTCATACTCTAAAATAAAAGATCTCTTGGAGTTGTGTTGATTTACTAACGTTTTTATCATCTCTATTAACCCTACTATGAGTGGGCAGACGTGAGTTTAAGGCATTTACTGAATTCAGTGCTAATATACCAGATCTCCTCACACCTTGTAGCATTCCGCCTCAGAGCTTGAAACTATTTTCGTAACACTCCTTCACAATAAGATGTTTCTTCACATTTTGCAGAAGGTGAAAGCAAGCACTTGCATTGTTTGCAATTTAAAATATTTACGTATACATATACACACGCACACATGCACACACACATGTATATATAAAGCCCTGGCAAGAGAATTTGCAAGCACCTAACTGAGAAATTCAAACTACAAACATTATGCCTTGAGAAGAATTTGTATTCCTTAAAATTTGCTAAAGCTTTGCTAAAGATTATGGCCAGAATTCTTGGTTTCCTGTCTTTACTGACAACTGTGCTGCCTCTTTCACACGTAGGCCTGTCTGAGGTTGACAATCAAAGTAACTCTACAATTAAGTTCCTTTAGCTGCCCAGTCCCACAGAAATTCTAAGAACACACAGCCAGTGCAGATGTTAGTACAAAGCACAACAGTTTCAGTTGTTCCCACTAAATCCATGATTTGAAGAGAAAGGACTGCTGCCTCTGTAGCTCAGAACTTCATGTTAGGAAAAAGGAAGCAGATCAAAGAGAAACAATGTTTGTATTTTCCATGAGAGTATCCCAGCTACGAGATGCTTTAGACTAGGGTACTCCTCCTAAGAAAGAAAGATGTAATTACTGAACTCTTTCCTCATGAACATATCCTCCTGTATCAAGGAAACTGCGCTTAGTATGTATAGTAATGAGGAGTGCACAGACCAGGCACATCCAGCCCACAATGCATTGCCCGGTGATGTCATAGCCTGTTGCTCAGTGACATCATTTGCATTGGAAAATTCCTCCAAGTTCATCAAGCTAAATCATTAATGTAGCACTGTCAGGTGTACCACTAAACCAGACGTGTTCAACCTGTGGCCCTGGACAGCCAGTAAAGCGGCCTTCCAGGATCTTAATATTTTAAGATTATTATGTGATTTTTAGCAGTATTTTTCATGAGTGGATTGTGTATAGCTTAAACACAGACTGGATAAGCAACAGCAGAACACTATGGAGTGGAGGTATTCAGCTCCTTTTAGCTGCTCAGTCCAGCAATATACTCTGCACTGAATTATGCTTCTGTTTCAGAGCTTCAGAATTTTAAATTTTTATTTTAATTACCCTTAGATTATAACATTAATACCTTCTCCAGCATTAACAATTTGAATGGGATTGCTAAAGTGGAAAGAAAAAAAATAATAATTTACAAATATAATTATAAGACAACAGATTAAACAAGAAGATTCCTTTATTTAATTTGTGTTCAACATTTGATTACATATATCTCTGTAAGCAGGTTCTGCTTCTCACCTTTCTGGGTTTCCAGAATAATTTTATTAATATGCATATTGAATTCTTGCAAACAATATAGGGAGAAAAGGGGAAATGTTTAATCTGTTAAACATTAATAGTGAATTTCTGTCACTGCAAAAGTTACTTGCAGCCTAAAATATATATATTAAAATGAAATTTGTAAGTGTATATTGGTGATGAATATTATAATGCAATTCCTATCTATAAGCCTAATTTATAAATGTGAGTCTATCTGCACTATTTCTCTTTTTTCTGATAAAAAAAATCACTTTGATTAAACAAATTTTTCATATTAATTAGGAGTTCTTGTTTTCTGAAGCGCTTTGCACATGGCAGGAGGATAAGAGGGAAATGAAGACAAGGGACACAGAGATTTGTCCCTGAGGTGTCAGCAGGTTGAGGCATCTGTCTCTGAATATTTAGAGTAATTTTTTCTATTATAGGGGAGTTTTCCTTAAAGAAGAACAGTAACTTTTTGTTAACAACATCACTCAAAATCCTACACTTCTATTTGTGGCATTTTAGTATTTGTGAACTCAAATTAAGTAGCTTAACAACTGCACCTGTTTTTTCTCTACAAATGAAGGAGTAGAACATAATTGTGACTATGTGAGTGTCTTGGGTAAGTATTTCCATACTCTAAAACAGCTGGATTTAAATTCATTCCTCTCACTGAACTCCCCAGATGGATAACATTTGGCTTCCTAGCAACCTGGTTTGTTCTAGGTCATTCAGACAAATTACTACAATGAAGTTCTAAACTGTTTTGGTTTGAAATTATAAAGATCACTCACGTAGAAGATGTCCAGTGTCATTTTCTGTGAAATTTCCCGGGTATGATGCTTAGTGATCAGAAACTATCCATTCTGAAAGAGAAAGGAATGCATACGAGGCAGTCAGAGAATCACCACTGACTTTAAAAGAAAATGTGGTACAGCTATGCTGACAGTATTACACTCCACTGTAAGGAGCATCTCACTGATTGCAAATCACTGGGTTCAATCAATATCGAAAGTAGTGGGCACATAGTACACACATACCCAAGCTTCATATTTATCCCTCTATAAAACAGAATGTCATGCAGAAAAGCTGAAGTAAATCTGTTTTCTCCCTGATTTTCAGACTGAAAGATGAGCACACTAACCATGTTAGAGTCCATACAGTCACATCAGGCAGCGTTTCCTGAGTGTATTTAGGCAGTGTAATTTATAGTTGGCTTGTGTTTCAGCCCAGTAGTACTTTTTACCTAAAATTGTTCATAAATAAGATTTTTCTCCATATGTAATATGTTGTTTACATCAACTAATGATTTTTTAAAGTGGCAGGTAATGTTTCTTACTTGTTAAATCATTTTTGTTTTAAAATGTGCAGTAGAGAATGTCACATTGTTTCCTTAAGAATGACACTTTAAGAATATCTTTATGAATATTTTATCATTACAGCTAAACATCATCATCTGGGGGAAATTAGATGCAAACATCACAGGTGTAGTTATGGGTATGGTTTGGACTAGGGAGCTAAAAACCCCTTCCAAGGACAAGGATGTCATGGAAGCTGAATTAGATGGAGCTCTGCAGAACAGTTTGACCAGTGTTCCTGGTACAAGCACAGAGAGTTACATCCAAAGTAGACATGTCTAGCTATCTGTGCATCAGTGTTGCTTGCACTTCTGTTTACACAGCAGAAAACGTCAAATATGCTGAACTGCTTTGCTTCCAGTAGCTAACCCAGTCTGGCTCATAGAATTATAGAAACACAGAATGGTTTGGGATGGAAGGGATCTTAAAAGACATCTAATTCCAGCCCCATGCCGTGGGCAGGGTTGCCACGCATCAAATCAGGTCACCCAGGGCCCTTTCCAACCTGGTCTTGAGTACCAACCATCCACAGCTTCTCTGGGCAACCTATGTCAGTGCGTCACCATTCTTTGAGTGAAAATTTTCCCCCTAACATCTAATCTAAATCTCCTCTCTTTTAGTTTAAAACCATTCCTCCTTGTCCCATCACTATTAGACCATGTAAAAAGTCTGTCTCACCCTGATTATAAGCTCTTTTTTAAGTAAAGGAAGGCCACAGTGAGGTCTCCCTGGAGTTTTCTTCTCCATTCCACAAACATTTTCAATACTTCCACACTCTGTTGGACCTGGACTCACTGGTGTTTCTGTAGATAGATCATGTAATTCTGGAGTAGGAATTAGCTTTATTCTATTTTAAGGGTGAAAGTATCGTTACTTCTTCTACTTACCCAAACCAGTTTCTCCCTGGAGCTCAGGAAGAATAGAGAACCTGGACCAAACTGCAGTGCTATCAAATACCCCTTTAGTAACAACTGGATTTTTAACAGTGACAAATTGGAGATAAAGAATTTTTTTTGTTTCGAATGAGAAGTAGAGCACTTACACAATTCACACAGCACGAGAAATATGTTCAAAGTTCTTGATGCTGAGGTATATTATTTGACTGCCAGACTACTGCTATTCTCACATAGAAAATGATAATTAACATCTTTCAAATACAGAGCTTCTGAAGAGACCAGAGGGAAGCCATCTTCAGTCTGATCAGAACTAAACTTTCCCTGATTTTACGCTCTCCTTTTCTAAGATGATTGGGAAGATTCATGCACCTGTCTTCCATTCTTTGGGTCTCAGTATGCAGTATACGTAACTCACTTTTAAATATTTGAACACTGGGAACTCAAACTGTTAATAGTTGCCTTAGGTAAGTACAATTTTCAGAATGTGACAAATGTATTTACTCAATTGATTATACTCTCTGCAATAAAGAGTGGTAAGAGAGATATCCTGCAGAGACTAAAGTAGCAATATCTGATTCCCATGGGTAAAACTGCTATCATCCTTTCTGTAGTACTACTAACTGGCCTGATTACCCTCACAACCAAGCCAATTTTACACTGGAATGACTCCACCATCTTCAAAGAAGGTTGTCTTCATTTAAGTTTAATTTGAGGAGGAAAGATTATGATTATCTTTTAATTCACATAAAATCATAAGAAACTTAAAGTAGGTCAGTTTGAGTCTTAAGCTATTTGATCTTGCCTCTTATAAAAGAAAAAAAAACTCTTTTAGCACTGAAGAAGAAAAGTCAAGAGATTTATCTATCACAATCAATTGACTTACACAGACTGAATGCATTTTTATACCCTTTGCTCTAAAATTGTTATTTTCTTCCAATTTCTGCTTTTTTACACTACTTCAGGTGAAATCAAATTAATACTGAACAAAACCCGTATTTTTCAGGTTTCAACAATGTAGTCTACCAGAACATTTCTAAATATATGCATTTCTATATTTATTTCTTTTTTTGTTTAAAAAGAAGAAGAAAGAAATAGCACAGCCACTCTCCCAGGGGCAGTAAATTCTGCTTCCCTTCCCTTCTCCAACTCCCAGATTTATCCTTCATCCTACCTCTCCTCTTGGACCAAGCATAAACCACCATGCAGTTGGGTTGATTTAGTGCTATGTACAAACTGATAAGTATTCACAGACTCCTTGACTGACTAGTTTCTCTTTGATCAGGTCAGGGCTAATATTCAACACCAGCAGGAACAAAGATTTGGATCTTTAACTAATTTTGTGAGAGTTCTATACTTTTTAGCTTTTGTGCTATTGACTTTAATACTGGTCAATACTAAAAATTTATTGGGGTGAACTAAAGATAAGTAACATGACTGTCTAAGACTCATTTTGTTTAAGTGTAAGGCTAAAAGCATGAGCACTTTGTTGTTGGAAGTAATGTTGTTCTATTACACTTTGAGTCATATTTGTATTGGGTAGTTTAAAGAAGTACAAAAACATAAAATAAGCATGTCCTGTGAATTCCAATAAAATATTGTTTATCCTTCTCTCGAAGTACTTTCATCTTCTGGTTCTGTGAAAACTTTGCATGATGTTCCTAAAAGCTTAATGCAATGCTCCACGTACCTTTGACCTTAAAGTAAAGCAGAACAACGGAAATGTTATGTTTGCGGTGTTGTTTATTTGACCTGAAAATGCCTCGAGATTTATTGTAAATTTGGAGGCTGCAGAGCTCTGGAAGAAGCTTTTAGCAATTTACCAAATTACTGTCTTTGGACATACCCTGAAAGGTAGAGATACACAATTTATGTTTATTCTTTTGCTCAGTCTTGGACTCTTTCATGCTTACATTGGCAAACACAAAACCATTTATGAGGAGAGAACTTCTTTCCAAGAAGTTAGCAAGGCTTACAGATGAAAGGACAAGAGCAGTTACCTATACAGGACTGAATGTAAGACTGTTACTATTTAATTTCAGAGTGAGTGGAGCCTTCAGGAATAAAAAAAATGTATGATTGCTCAGCAGTAGAAAACAGAACAGTACATATGAAGAAATTATAAACCTGGAGATAAAGTAGCACCAAATGAAAACAGCTATCCTCATATAACTTCATATCTGCCTTGTCCAGCAGTATGTCTAATGGCCAGCTGGCCCGTGTTTCTCAAGAGAGTTGTTTCCATCACTCTGTTAATCAAATCTGTTCTATGATAGAGGGTACTTTTCTTAAAATTTTGGATCATAATTTAAGGAGATTAACCCATTTGAAAAAATAATTTAGCATTTCTGACATTATTTTCTATCCAGTTCTGACGCTCATACAAAATACTTTAACTGTTCTTTGAAGGCTGTGTTTCTTTCATCGTAGTAGGAACTCCTATTTTAAGGAAAAAAGTGGAAAATTTTCAGCTACTTGTAGTAGCCAATATCTCAGTAGTACATATACAAGAGAGGTGAGGAAGTGTACGATTGAAGTTCCTGTATAACATAGGTTGGAGTTGCCTGCAAATCTCACTGCCAGAAAAAAAAAAAAACACGCAATGAGTGACCATGCACAGAACTGACTGATTCTGCTTGTGGCTGCCCATCTTCTTTCTGTAGCCCTTTCTACTTTTATACAGGCAATAAATCAAGTTACAAATGTAATGCACATTATCACTAACTGCCTTTTTGAAAATAAAAATAAAATATTTAAAAAATCGGTCTCTGCTGTACTTCTCCCAGTGAGAGATTTCATCCTTCACTTAAGGATCGTTTCTTGTCAGACTCGGTGTGTGCTTTTCCAGGACGAGTTCCGTTTTGCTGAAGCAGCTTGTTCTAGTGGAAAAAAAAAAAATACTGGAAAATCCCCCACTAACTTTAATTCCCCATTCCCTTCCTTGAGGCCACAACAACAAAGGAGAGGAGAGCAATGAGATGGTTTATATTTTGTTAAACTGTTGTTGTCTTATGACTCTCCTTCAGAATATATTCATTCCTGGTCTCCTTTCAGCATCACTTCAAATTGGAGGTGCTGCTATTCAGGGGCATCCCCCTGGGCCCCTCCAGCTGTTGCACAGAGGTGTTTTGCTCATCTAGTAGCCAGTTAAAGCCGAAGCTTCCAATCTCCCATGATAAAACCCCTGCTGCTGGAGCCGCTGCGGGCCGCCCGCAGAAGCCATTGCCAAATCCCGCAGCGCTCGCACGGTTCGGGTGCGCCGCGTTCTCCAGCGCCACCTCCCGCCCCTCCGCGCCTCCAAAGCCGAGCTGCGGCTCGCCAGGCTCGGCTGTAAGAGCTCTGCAAGATACTTACATCACATTTGTATCTCATCAGGTTTATCATAAATGGCTGTGAAACTGAACAAAGCTGCATCACCGTCCAAATTCAAGAAACTCAGGAACATTTTATCACTTTTTATAGGCGGAATGTGTAAATGACTGCAAATATAGCACCCCGTGATATATTCAGGATATGCAATACAGTGCTACCTACAAGGTTATTTATGTGACAGTTTCCTTAACGATAGATAAAGCGGACTTGACAAGGGCAGAGCTAATGATGTGGCTCTCTCATTTTACCTCTCATTCTGTCTCAGGACACTGGTTAGAATTCATCCATTCCTAAATCAGTTCTCCTAGCAAGAACTCCCATTAACCTCTTGTGAACCTTTTATAAACTGAGGAGCATTGAAAATGTTCTAAACCAGTAAGTGGCAAAAATATGAAACAAATGTAGCAGAAACACAAATCCGCTGGGATTTCTTCTTTGAAATCTTTCACCTTACATGGCTCTGAAGATGTCGACTTGCTTTCCCTTCATAATAGGTGTAATTTGAGTGATTGATTGCAAGTTTGAAAATCGAATTTAGTGTTTTTGAAATATGGTTAATTCAAGAACCCAGTATATTGGGACCTTCCTTTGTTTACAGCTCAGTAACTGCTCATTTCTTGCTTCCAAAGATGCAGAAATTTTTCCCTATGTTTATAGTTGGTTTCTCTAGAAAACTATGTATATTCTTTAATGATTTTCTTCTCAAGACTGCTTTCAAGTAATTTAAAACTTCTCTTTCAAATAAGCAAAACTATATGAAGAAGTCCTATAAAAAAAATCTTGTCACAAGGGACTGTTAAGACTTATGTCCCCATCCAAGTACAAATTCTCATCACACAGTACAGTCTATGATTCAAAAATCTTATGGGATTATTCCAAAGCATAACTACGTATATGCACACACACACAATAACAAATCAGTAAAAACAGAGTGAGCAGAAGCTACAGAGAACAGAGATCTTGCTGTACAGGGACAGGACTCCAAGGTTTATGGCTTCACAGAGTATAGCAGAGTTTGTGGAGAAATAATGTGTTTTGGTCTTTAATATTTTTTTATTCCCAGGAAGACAATGAATGATTAAACAAATCTCAAAATTGCTCTAAAAGATAACAGAAACTGAAGGGACACTCTTTAAGCCTAAGACATACCTCAGAATTAAGATACCACTCTAAGCAGCTGAGAGGATGGAGAAGTTTCCTCCTCTTCTCCCCAGTAGTTTGGGGAGTCTGAATTCACCAGGATCATAACAGCAAGTCATATTTACATGGTTATTCTAATGTATAGCCATAGGTAATCTTCATGTTCTCCATAGAAAATTGTTCTTTGACAATATGTAAATATCCCAAAGTTTTTACACTCAAAATTCAGTGTAGAATGCTCTCTCACTTTGGTCTTTTTAGTCTAAACATGCAAATAGCCTCTTGGTTCTTTCAGACTTAACAATCTCATTTTTAATATCTTATTTAATTGCTGCTTCTATTCCCCTTTTAATCATTCATGTCACATTCTATCCTATTTTCTTCAGCTAAGTCTCTGTTAAGATCCCATTTAAAGTGAGAATATGTCATTACATTTTCCACAAATGCACTTATTTCTTGAATTTAGGAAAATATCCTGCTTTCTTTATGCCTATCTTTTATATCATTATCTCTTTTTAGTATAGACTATCTTTAATTTGTCTTTTCAGATTTCTGAAATGAATTTCTGAAGTTGAGAAATAGCATAACATTCTTTATAGACCACTGATCTGAACAGATGAACTGAACTCCGTATTTTAGCACTGTGTGGATTTTTTGTATTTTCAAACTTTATGTATACATTTGGCAAATTAACTTTAGGAAGCATTGGTGTGTTAACAGATAATGTGGCTTACGAATAGCTGGCCAAAACAGAAAATAAGTGAAATAACTGCACATGGCATTATGGGCTAATCCTTTTAGTTCAAGTAAAAAAACCCTGCAGTTTGGAATTATAAGATAAATCAGTATGCTCTCATCTCAGGTCTCAGCCTGCCATGAAAACAGAGAGTAGATCCTCTTCCTCGAGAGACCAAAATTCAATTTTAACTATATTTTTGACAAACCTTGAGGCAGAATCACAGAATTGCAGGAGTTGGTAGGGATCTCAAAGAGATCAGTGAATTCAACCCCCTGTTAAAATAGATACACTACAATAGCTCTTCCAGGTAGGCATCCAAGTGGGTCTTGAATATCTCCACAGAAGGAGACTCCACAACCTCTCTGGGAAACTTATTCCAGGGCTCTGTCATCCTTACCATAAAGTTGTTCTTTCGTATGTTAGTATTGAACTTTCTGTGTTCAAGTTTTAGGCCAGTACTCCTTGTCCCATCCTTACATGCCGCCAAGAAGAGCCTGGCCTCAACCATTTGCCTCCCACCTTCCTTTAGGTATTTATAATCATTAATTAGATCCCCCCTCAGTCTTCTTCTGGCCTCACCAGAGCAGAGCAAAGGGATACAATCGCTTCTCTCAACCTACTGGCCTTGTAGTTATGAATGCTTCATATCCATTCATGTCATATATATCTAGTATTTATGTCTGGTATGAAGAGTACATCAGTTCATTAGATAAATCCAGCATCCAAAACCAGCAACCGTTATAGGAGTTTTTCTGTCTATGCTATATACAACACGAAGAGCTGGCAAGAAAATGACTGGTGACTTAGAGCCTACTATTTATCAAAAGCTAAAGCATAATATGTTGTTGGTATTATTGTATTTCTCTAGCAGCAGCATCTGGCTCCTTGACAGATTCTGTAGGGAATAAGTACTTCAAAGTCAATTTTAACTTTGAACGTGGTTAGGCTACTGAATGAGAATGGATTGTAAGGTAAACCCTTCTGTATAGCTGCTCCTATAGGACATTTATCTTGCACTATTGTGTCACAGAACAGTACAGCAAATTCAGCATACTCCTATCCCAAATAAATAGTTAGAAGAACATTCATATTTAAATGTTTGTAAGAGGACTGCTCCAAAAGTAATGCCTCCTAATTTATTATGTTGGCCCACAGTATCAGAGGTTGATGTTGGTGGTTTGGATGTACAGGTTGAACTTACATTGACTTCAAAGGGGGTTAAGCAATCAAAGCCCTTTTTTAGATATATAACTTGGCTCTTACTAAAATATATATCACTTCTAATTCACTGCTACAGAAAGAGAGTGAGAAGTAATAAAATCCAACATTTTTTCAGGGCTTTGGTATTACCTTCATAACTACATAATGTATGTAATGGTGTAGACTCTTGAACTCATGGCCCATTAACCACTTTTTGTCAATAAGCTGAAAGATCTTACCTAGCGAACCCTTGTTAAACAAAGTTTTGTTATCCCTTCTAAACAAAGTTTGCCTCCAAACACCTATCTAAGAAGCCCTAGTGATAACTTGCTTTATACACCAGTTTTCCAAGCTACACTGATCTTTACAATATGCTCACTAACAGAACATCCACTGAAGAGAAAAACCAATAATCCTCAGCTTGTAAGGGATGCTCTTTCTACAACATATAAATAGGCAGAGTATACAACTATGGTAATGGGAGGTATGATAAGATGAAAGGAAGTAGAAGAATTGAGTTATCTTGGAGCCCATAATGCTTTGCTTCTAGACCACAACCATCAGTCAGATGCCATTAAAAAGATGGAATCTTCACCAAAGACCAATCAGCTGAGTATGAATAACTGAAGAAGATGAAACTAAAAACAACTTTTCCAGATTTCCATCTGAAGGAAAACTGACTACTGGTCTGCTGCTTTATAGCTCTGAAGAAACTATAATTTTAAAAAGATATATAAATCTTCTGCTTTCCCTGATAAAATTTACTGCACTCCATAAACTGTTTAATCACAAACTTACTAGTGCCTGTGATTAATGGTTGGGGGAAGAAATAAGGTCATATTTTATCTAAATAATAAATTGCTTCTCTGTAGCATTGAGAACCATAACTAAGCTAACTCTATAGCAGAAGGGAAATGGCTCCTTTCCAGCTTTTACTGCAATAATTGAGCTTTTAAATACTAAATAAAACTCTTTTCCTACTTAGTTAAAACCTCCATTGTTTCAAGAGAAAGCTCTAACATGAGATGCTATCAAATACATTAGCAAAGTCTGATATGATAGGGAAAAAAAACAACCAAAAAATAAACACACGCACACACACACACACACAAAAAAAAAAAAAAAAAAAAAAAAATTAACCAACATTTTGGGGCTTTTTTTTTCTCCTTCCTTAGATAGAGGTAGATTCCCAGAATTAGCAACTTAAAAAAAAAAAAAAAAAAAAAGATTGCATCTTTCAACAAGAGATAGTGTTTCAACCTTGGATTCTCTTTATTTGGGTTTATCTCCAGCACACAGTACTGTGGAGTATGAGAACATTCAAATTTAACTCATTAATATTTGAGACTCAGTCTTGCAAAGACTTATGAACGTACTGAACTTTAAACAGAGAAATAATCCTATTAGCTTCTTCCCCCCTCGTCAATTCAGTAAAGGGGAATTTACATTTTTTCAAGTTAACCATACTCAGGCCCAATATCAAAGAGCAAGATAGTTGACTAAAGTAGAAGTATCACTGGTGTAAGTAACCATCTCCCACTGCTGATGCGCTTATATGAGAATTGCTCCAGTGTTATGTGGGGACAGAGGACCAGTACCTCAAATGAGTAGTTTCAGTTCATTGAGCTAGAGAAGGTTAAACTGTCCTTCTCCTTGAATTATGTGACAGCTGAGTAGAGGTAACCTTAAAAGTAAAGAAAGATGCTTTAGTGGAGTGGTTGGAGTATTTAAATAAACCATCATCTAAAATGAGAAGAAACCAGTTAAGTTTAAAAATATTTTTGTGTTTAGCTGGGCTCCAATAGATATTGTAAGATTTTTCTATCTATATGGTAAGTGTTTGAGTTAATTATTTTTAACTGGGAGAGCGTGTTCCAGTAATGATGTATCTAAAATTTTCAAGTGGAGGCACAGTTTATTGTTCACATTGCATTGAAAACTCAACGTAAAAAGGCATCATGAATTCTTCCCAGCATTACCTGAATGTAAGTAAACTACTCCCTGTCCTGTGTTTTAACCCATCCAGCAGCTCAGCGCCAAAGCTGCTTGCTCAGTCCCAACACATTAGGGGGAAAAAAAAAAGGCTTCTGCCGTGGGAATGACAGCTGAGATATTTCAAGTCAGTGCTGATGTAAGTTAAGGTCAAGAAGAGACACAAAACTGTCATAGTTTGAGATTATGTGGTCCTGTGATAAGTGCTATAGCAAGCCTCATTATTCCATTGAGCTAGTCCTTGTCTAGTGCTCCAGGTAGGTCTCACAACTGCTCTTCTGAAGGAGCTGCTCCCATTTCCCTTGGTCTGTGGGAACTCCTTTTCAATATTCATTCCAGTGAACAAATTGTTGACAAAGTTCTCTTATGTGATGAGTCACATTTTAGGCAGCAACACACAGTTACTAAATAAATTCTGCCTATAAACACTCACAAGAGGCACCAACACATAGTGGTGATGCCTTTTTTTTCTGGGAGCAGGGAAAGAGGAAAGGCAGAAAGAGGGAAAAATAAAAGACATACTAAGGGAGATGTGCTTTTACTGGTAGTCAAGACCTTTTCAGAACTTTCATTATGCCTACAGACCACTGGCATAATTAAACATAAGTAGGCTTACATTTTCCTTCTGTCTTATGTTCCATTTCTTTGATTCACACATTACTTTCATCAAAAGAGGTCACCAGCAAGAGCTGCCATCAGTTGTAATTTTGGCAGGCTGACAGTCAATTTTGCCACCTCTTCCAACCCACATATCACATCATGGCATGATGATAGTATCACACTATGGGCTAAGCCAGGATCCAAGGAACGTTCCAGAAGTTAAGTCTTTAGGATATGGCTCCTACCTTAACTGAGTAATTTTATATAGAGAATTGTGAAAAGAAATAGGAAATATCAGCACCCTGTCTTTTCCAGCCTATTGCTAAAGAAGTATTCCCATCTGTTTTTCTTGTAAACTGATCAAATTCTGCTAATTGGATTTAACATAAAAAAAAACTGAGTTGTAAAAGAAAAAGTAGGATCTTCTTGAAGGCAAAAACAACCAAGATTATTGTATATTTTCAGAGTTCTCCATACCATAAGACCCACTACTGTCTGAAACATGGACTGTAGATATTGATTCTGATACTTTTGTGTCCCTATCTACATGCAACATAAGAAAAGCCTTATGAATCAGTGTAAGAGTAGCTGTATCAAAACAGGGAATCATCTTTTAAGTAAACTATATCCTGACATACACAGTTCCAGAATCTTCTCAAGTACTTATCTTTGTTATTTCTTAAGTTGCCTCACTGAATGCCACCAGTATTAATGCATATCTTGTCACTGCTATGGTAATAGGTGTAGAAAGACATTTCCACTATAAGCATAATTCATTCTCTTTGTAAAGGTATAGTTAGTTAAAAGATGATACAACATGAGTTTTAAAAACAGGAAAATAAATAGATATGAAAAATCTGAGCTCCAGAATATTTTTTGTAAGCACATGTAAGTATACATTAAAAAGTCCTACTAAAGTTCTCAAAATTACAGAAGACATAAATTAGTGCTTTGATTTTTGTTAATCCACAAAAACAGGAAAAATTGTCAAACCTTACGCTACTCAGAGGAAAAGTTATGACAAATGCAAGATGCAGTTTCTGACTACTATGGAGCTAAGCAAGATGTATTACTTCTAGTTGTCAAGATTCTTGAGTCATAAAATGAATCTGAAGACAGATACCTACAGAAAACATCTGCATGTTAAATTTTGCATTGTGGGAAGATCTGAATGGAAGTGAAACACGGGTTCCGGTGTTTGTAATATGCTACACCTAATTTAATACGAAAATAAAAACTTCAGATGATGGCTATTGATCTATAAATTCACACAAACAGAGCAACAGAAACTGCCTACTGAGGATGCCTTGTCATCCTTGGGATTCAATCTAAGCCCAATAAATATACTGATAGTTAAGTCTAGGCTCATAGGACTCATGCATTTTATAATGAGTGTCAGGTGGGGGGAAGAAGTCGTGCAACCTTTTGTATATTCTTATGATTTAAGAAGTATTGCTCTATTTAAAACAGTTTCAAATGGAAAAGGTTCGTGCCAGCTGTTTTGGGAGTGATTACATTTCAAGTGGATATGCAGCATTTAAACGACCTAAGCTTCTAAGACACCTGCTATGTTTCATGAAGAATAATCTCTTGCATAAAGTTTAAATATAAAATCCAGTGTGTGAATGCCCTGCTTCAAATTTACTTTTTGATTTAAAAAATATCCTTGGAAGATTAATGTTACCCAAAGTTCAGAAAGTCTATACATATACCATTTTTTGAAAAGGAAAGCAAAGGAAGTGGGCACATCATTAATAAAAACAGGATATAGTCCACATATATGGAGAGAAAACTTGAGGCGGACTTGAAATCCCTGTATCCTCTACGGTTTGTCATAAATACAGCATATAGTAAGAAGTGGTCAAAGGCAACATAGCTAAGCTAACCAGATACATGCTGTCTGGTTTGCTGCTGCACTCTTAATCTTCTTACTTAACAGAGCATTATGATATTCAATTAAGTGAATTGCTTTTAGCACATTCAGAGCCTGATAAAAATAACTAAATACCCATACTACATGAGAGAGAAATGAAATAAAGGCAGATTAATCGCTTTACTAGGGTCAGAAGGTGAACTTGTACCTCCACTGGTATCAAAATATTATGTTTGCTATGGTCTGCCTATTGCATCACATTTAGGGGTTGCAAACATCTATTTCATTAGTCACAGACCAACTCAATAACACATTCATTGACTACGGATGTCAACAGTTATTAACAGGTTCCCAAGGGCACTCTCATTTTAATGTCTGTTACATTCTTTTGCATGTCTTTTTATTATAAATTAAAACCAGCAAATACATTATTTAAAAAAGAAAAAGAAAAAAAACTGTAGCTTGGTATTTTTTTAAATGAGAAATATGCATAATTTTGCAGAAATTCTTAACAGATATATATTCTCCACTAATACATATTACCTTCATTATATTATGCTTTATGTACATCTTTATCATAGTCAAGGAACATTTTCAATAATCAAGGAATAAATTTACTAATTCTAAAAAAATACAATGAAAAATTATATTTTCATAATGAGAATACTGTTGCTCTCAAAAAGGCTCAGTCTACAAATATGTGCTGATTAAAGTTTCCCACATTAGCCAATTTAATCCACTAAAATTGCACATAAACATAACATAAATAACATAAAACATAGGTACAAGTGGCGAGCAAAAGCCATGACTAGAACAGACTGTGAAAGGAATTTCTTTAAGGCATCAATCAGAACTAAACCTGATTAAGAATTTAATTGGCTTGATTACTGACAGCAAGAAAGCATATGTTACTACCTACTCACAGTAAAAGAGTTGTAGAGGCTTCAGGACAGCTGAATGGGGAAGATGTTTAAAAGACTAAAAGGAGTGTTTTCTAGAACAAAATTATCACCTGAGCAAGCAGACAGTGAAAATGAAGGCATTCCTCCACCATCCAAGCCATCTGCGGACCAGGTATAGTGTATTGTTTATAGACTCAATAATATAATCTTTTGTATGGGGAGTGTTTATATTTAAACAGATTTACTGCAGAGCATATTGATCATTATTTTGCAAAATCAAATTAACACCTTTATTCCTCTCTTCTCTCCCACCTCTTCTTTATGAAGAAAGATTTCCTCCTTTAGCAAATCACTTGCCAAATAGGACTAATCTAACATTGCAAACAGGAATTAGAAGCATTATTATGACTACTTTTGTTGTGCTGATGTATTCCTCTTCATCTTGTTCCCTGTAGGCAGAAAATGTCAGTATATGTGTTCTGAATAGTGGAGTGGCATACAGGTATACATCACCCTGCCTTTCAACCATTTTGTGAAAGATAAAGTAATTTAGTAACCTTCTTTAAAATATATATTTCATTTGGCTTGCTTTTACTAATATAATTCAATTTGAAAAATACAGCAAGTCATTTTAGTCTACAGCCTACATTTTTTTAGCAGTCCTTTGCTATAAAAATTAACTCATTCTTTTCATACCAGTCAGTGGAATATTTTTAAAAAAGCAGAATACTCTTCCTTTGTTACCTTTGAAATAATTTATCTTTTTAAATCTTCTACCAATAATGTCAGAAAGTGCTTTGAGTGTTTGTGTGGTTTCTTTTGTTTGTTTTATTTCTCTTATCTTGACATAATCACAACTTCACAAGAAAAATGCTAACAATTTAGGGTTTAACCAAAAAGTTAGGACTGTGAAACCGCTTATTTAGTATTAGTCTGAGCTATTAATCTGAAGTCAGGCTTAATAAAACAATCAAAAAAAAAAAATCATTGGAAGGCTAAATTTAATTAAGTGCCTTTTTAACAATTTTGCAGTAGTCTAGCACTTACAAAGGCTGACTTAAATTCCGTGAGTCTAAATTTACATATAAATTATTCTAAAAATTTTACCTTATCGAAGGAAACATTGATAAGTTTGAATAATTTCTTAGAACTTGCATTTTTCTGAAGCTCATAGTTTTGTACAGCCTCAACAAGAGATGCAGATTAATCCAACTGCAACTCAAATTTCATTTCTGATCATTACAAACATACAAAAAAACAATTTTTTGAGTAGAAAAGTCCCTATTGCCATCAACTCAAAATTACATCATTGAATTATAGAATGGCTTGAGGTGGAAGTGATCTTAAAGGTCATCTACTTTCAAATCCCATTCCACTAGATCGGGCTGCCTAGGGCCCCATCCAGCCTCGTCTTGAACACGTCTATGGATGGGATATCCACAGCTTGAACATGAGCCAGCAGTATGCCCAGGTGGCCAAGAAGGCCAATGGCATCCTGGCTTGTATCAGAAATAGTGTGACCAGCAGGAACAGGGAAGTAATTGTCCCCCTGTACTCAGCACTGGTGAGGCCGCACCTCGAGTACTGTGTCCAGTTTTGGGCCCCTCACTGTAATAAAGACATTGAGGCCCTGGAGCGTGTTCAGAGAAGGGCAACAAAGCTGGTGAGGGGTCTGGAGCACAGGTCTTACGAGGAGCGGCTGAAGGAGCTGGGATTGTTCAGTCTAGAAAAAAGGAGGCTCAGGGGAGACCTTATTGCTCTCTATAACTACCTGAAGGGAGGTTGTAGTGAGCTGGGGGTCAGCCTCTTCTCTCGTGTGACTAGTGATAGGACTAGAGGGAATGGCTTCAAGCTGTGCCAGGGAAGGTTCAGGCTGGACGCTAGGAAATACTACTACTCTGTAAGGGTGGTCAGGCAGTGGAATGGGCTGCTCAGAGAGGTGGTAGAGTCACCGACCCTGGAGGTGCTCAAAGAACGTTTGGATGTTGTGTTGAGGGACATGGTTTAGCGAGAACCATTGGTGATGGGTGAATGGTTGGACTGGATGATCCTGTGGGTCTTTTCCAACCTTAGTGATTCTATGATTCTCTGGGCAGCCTGTGCAACTGCCTCACCACTCTCAACATGATGAATTTCTTCTTAACATCTAATCTAAATCTATCCTCCTTTAGTTCAAAGCCATTCATCACCATGATTTTCCTTTCTTCAGTCATAAAAGACTTTCTCAGCCATGAATATAGACCAAACCAGTTTTAGAAGCTGTATAAGTTATTAGCAGTTCACAGGAAACTAAAGCAAGTAGTCTTATGAAAAGAAGCTGTGGATTTATGAACTCTGGTAAGTGAAAATCCTATGAAGAATTTAAAACACAGGGGAAACACAGAAATGTTGAAATTCATCAGAATTAGATGAATAAGTTCCACTATTTTATAATTTCAGTGAAAAATTCCTTTTTGTTATATTTGTTTAGCGTGGTCTAATTATTTAGGAATATATTAATGAGCACTGCACTTAGTGGAGGGGCCAAAGCATGATACAGAATTGTACTAAATTAAGGAAATGTTTCTGATGGAAAATGAAATAAATACTTCTAAAGCATTTCACTTCAAAATTTCTAAGAGCTGAAGGGAAAATTCCAAAGGTGACAGTGAATCAGCTATGAAGGTCCTGGAAAGCATAAGTTCTCACTCATGAGGAAAAAAAACCACAAGTGCTTGCAATTCTGGAAGGTTATTCCACATTCTGCTTCCTTACAATGCATCATATGACATTACTCACCTAAAGGAAAAGTGATTGATGATTAGCATTTGGGCCACTGAGTATTGTTCTTTACGTCAACTGATTTTGTGTCAATAAAACATTTTCTTGAAAGAAGAAAAATCCTGAATTTGAGCAGCTGAACACTCTTGTAGGAAAGAAATATATATTTAGATTTCCCTAGAGACATGGGTTACTCTTCTCACCAGAATGATTCCATACATCACTGCAACATCCAAATGGTACTATTAAAATGATACTGCTAAGGTATGTATAGACAAATGAACGAGTTAAGGATTAAGACATTTCTGCTTGTGAAAATATATTCTCTAAAGAGAATAGGAGACAGGTACATAACATCTGGTAACTGTAGAGCATTATACTCACATTGATATTTTAATTTTTGCAGATAAATGTCTTGTTTTGGGAAGGGAAGAGAAGAAGGTGCAGGAAGCCCTGAAATCTCCTAAGTCAAATATTTTCCACGTTCTTACAAAACCCAGTATCATTATTATTACTATGATGAACAACCAAATACATTTGGTCTGGGATAGCAGGTGCTCATGGGGTTGATTAGCACTGTGCTATGATATAGTACTGTGAGCACATAAAAATCCCTGTGCATTCTCATTCCCACCTCTCAGACCAATGTCAACCTTAAGTAAAAGCAAGGTACATGGCATGTTTTAATTTAAGGGTGCAAACTAGCTTGTGAGTGGCAGTACTGAACAAGCAAACCTTGACAACATTAAAGAGGCTCTAGGACCAGGCAGAGGCAGAATTCTAGACTTCATAACTGAGGATGTGCAACACATGTGAAGACATCAATTTTTGGTTTCGGCATTCAAGTGCTTTTGTGAACATAGCTGGAAATTCTGATCCAAAAACACACACAACACCCAGGAAAACAGCTCAGTAGATGCCAACTTGGTTAGCCAAATTCCTAGCAAATGCTGCAAACTTCAAACCATACTTATCATTCTCAGCCGTAACCATCTAATTTCTAATCCTGTTTATTTTCTTAAGGGTGAAAATACAAAAAAAGGTGACCCACAGAAAACAGAGGTCAATAAGAAGGCAGAGCCTTCACCAAAGGAAAAAGGTCAGTAAACCATTTATGAGTGCTCTAAGATTATCTGGAAAAAATATGTATGTATACTGTATACAACCGTAAACAAAATTGTTCCTCTTAAAGGTGATGAGGAGCTGGCCTTATTTTTCATTTCTGGGAAAAATTAAGTACTCCGAATTCTCACTGACTTCGAGCCAATGACTTGCTGCAGGAATACCTGCACTATTCAACCATCATAAAAAGGCAACAAATTTTTCAAGCTTTTCACAAACTCCGTTGGCTTGTTCACTTTTATCAGTCAGTCTAACAAAACGTATTTTCTATTACTGTAAGCCTGATTTCTTCTTAGGAATTCTTAAAATAAAAACATTTACTGGCTTAAGTAAGAAAACCGCATATTTCAATGCATCATCATACACATGAAAAAATAAAAATTAGAAAAACACAAGCCTACATGATATTCAGATCTATTGAGGAACATGAGTAATTGAGTTGTTATTCTACAAACAGAAGAATTCAATGCTATTAAAGATGATTTGCCATCACAAGATTTCCAGGTCTGGATTAAGGAGCTCAGGGCAGTAATACAGGGTAATTATTTCCCTGAACAGCTGGTTGCTGGGAGCTGTGACAGCTGGCCATGGCTATTCTGCTCCTTTGTATACCTATTTATTTATTTATTTTAATAGACATACCTTATATCAGAGTACCATATCTCTGAAAGAAAGAAAGAAAGATACAAAAAAACCAACCACACAGAATGAATACTGCAACAGCCACCAAAATAAAGTGTAAGGATGAGTAAAGTAGTAGCCATTCATTGACCATGGCCCCCACATCTGCAGCATCTTTTTCCATCCTCCAGTAGCAAAGGAAAGCATAGAGCCTATGTTTTTTTACTATCTCATCCTTTTTCTTTGTGAGGACAATTCAGGTTCCTTTCAGTGAACCTTCCACTTTCTTTCCATAAGTTATCTTTCTAAGAGAAAAACACTGCAAAAAGATCACAGGGAAACTTGTATGATCACTTCTTGAACTTTGTATAACTGTAACTAGTATCACAATCCCTTTCCTCATATCATGAAACTCTAAACAAAGTCCATTGAATGTAATTATCCTATTATAAAATGACTGTATTACTAAATCAATGATTAAAAAATCTGAATGGATTAACTGTAACTGTAAGCCAACCACTGTAAAATCAAGTCAGAAGTTATGTGTTTCTCTAGCAACATTAAGTCACAGATGCTACTCCATGGCAGAATGAAATATGGTTATAGAAAATTCTTATGCTTCAATCCAAAATCTGATGTAGTTTTATATTGTTAAGAAAATTCATGAATCCATATTTCAAGGTACTAATTACTACTTTTTTCCCCTTCTAAAATGAAAAATATCAGAAGTGGTGGCACAGAAACAACTACTTCACTGATTAATGTAGGACAGTGTAGCAGTTAGCAGTGCAGATACTTGTCTGCTTGTTTTCAAAATCCACAGTTCTCTGGAAGTCTAAAAGTCCTATTTTCAAACAACCAGAAGAGAGCTTCTCTTTCGCATATGGGTAGTAACAAGTTAGATGATAGACAGTGGATGTGCAATCCAAAGCACTTGCACAGGCACCACACTGAATAAGGAACTCCATTATCTCAGGGAAGAAAAGCAAGGCTAGGTTCAAACAGTTCATGCCAAGGCTGCTGCAATAAATAAAGTCTCCTGCAATACTTAGTAATCTTTGTAACAAGTCTAAAAGCCCATAGTCAGCTGCTAGAAGAAGAAAATAAATAATATCTGTGGAGAAGCAAATGACAAGAGACTAGACACAGCATTTTGTGATGTATGTATGTATGTATTTGGACAGAATTTTCAAAAGTACAGCCATAGCTCAGCCAAAACTATTTAAAAGAGACCAGTTAAGGTGAGGAATTAAAACTAGACAAAATTTTTATGAGATCTCTAAGTAATTTCTCCAGTGTAATCAGCATGAAACAGATCAGTAAAACCTCTAATCACAAGCTGTTCGTGCAGCTCCACCATCCTGAAATACAAACCAACATCCTGAGGAGAGCTTATCTTCACCCCCTTCTTTTCACATGCCCAAAAGCAGCCATCACCTTCTCCCTTCCTCCTAGCACTTCACAAGGCAGCGTGATGTCCCCTGCATTCAGGAGGCACAATTGGTTGAAACTTAGCCATTTACATCTCTCAGCAGCACCTCTTACTTTTGGCTTCATTGCTGGCTGCTCATTGCCTCCTCCCCACCTCCTCAGTTGCCTGCTCTCACTAATTGCTTTGTGATAGCTCCTGCATAATTAGCTCATTCTGTAATTTACTGTGCTAAGTGGATTTATTTCATAATGGATTCATTTTTTAATTTTTCCCTGTATTACTTTATGTACTCAACAAACTATGATTCACCTAATTAGAGGTTATCTGTGATATTGAATCCAAGTGCTATAATTTCTTTGCATACTTATCACATTCCACAACTGACTGGCTATACAAATGCTTCACTTGTTTTACACACTGTTTTTCAATATCCCTGCTGATGGTTACACCATTTAGAAAGTCATGTCCAGTCCCACTTGCTAGCATGTCTGTTTTATCATCCTCCATAATCCTGCTAACAACCGTATGATTCTTCCCAATCTGCCCCTTTTCTTTCCCTTTCTCTAAGCTCTTCCTATCATCACACATAAAGCTCTTCTAGAGTCTGTTCTCCTTTCATTTACCTTCTCACTTTTCCCTCTGTAGAAACTGTCTTACTCAATTCCAATACCCTGTCTTTCAGTCTTCCTACCTCTACTAAAATAGCAGGCCTCTCAAAGATTTTGTCCAGATTCATAGCCATATTTATGGAGCTTTCACTAAGGTTGTCATATCTTTGTTCTTGATAGAACCTGAGTGAGAAAGCCAATCTAAAGCTATCATAGATATTTCACAGAATCACAGAGTCGTAGGGGTTGGAAGGGACCTCCAGAAATCATCGAGTCCAACCCCCCTGCCAAAGTAGGTTCCCTACACAGCATGGAACCTATATATGACATAATTTCACATCTGGATAATAAAGTAAACATAGCATCCCATTTGGGAGGCTATCATGAGAATTTTCAAAGATATTTAGCCTTTTCAGAGATGAGATGCTTTGGAAAATACGTATAAAACATTATATACCAACTTCCAAGTGAAATGCAAGTGCCATGCTCTAGTGTAAATAGGAATTTGATGCTTTTGTTAGACTCAGAAAATCTATATTCCAAGTGAGAAGACCAGGTAGAATAAAAAATGAATAAATGAATACAAATTTAATCACCATCTCTGAATGCCTAGCACCTCTAAGTCAGGACAGCTCTAAAGGAATTTTAATCCATTCCAGATTCTCTTCCAACAAGTACACTTAGATACTCAACAAACATTCACTTTTCCTCTAAATGTTTGGCTAAACAAATAAAAACAGCTGCCACCTTTTGTATGCTAGCCTGGCTGTTGTGAATAATAAAGCAATTCAAATCTAAATTTCTCATATGCCAGTGCCCTAACTTCCCATGTAAGTGGAGCTAGACTAGAGAGATGGGGGGGGGAATTTTGTAACCTTCCTAATTGCTGTGCCACTGTGCAGAATTGAACTCAAACCTGTGAAGACTGAGAAGACAGTACAACCGTACAACACAGAGGCTGGATCTAACCTAGAAGTTACTTGAAATACTAACCTAACCTTGTAGGAGGGAAGAAGAACTTTGATTTCAGGAAATATTTACATTAAAAAATTTTTCAGGAGCTAAAACCTGCTTTTGGCCTGTTATGAATCTGGCTCTTAAGCTATTTTACAAAACCCGGCCCAGAGAACATCAAAATCCAGGGTATTTAAAAAAACACAGATTAAATACAGCATTTTGATATAATGCGCTGCAGCTCAATGAGTCAAACCTGTCAGTGTAGACACTTCTATGCAATAATCTAATTCCTTGTCTTCTGATCCTTTCTACTCTTCACTGGCACACAGTCAACAGACAGCTATTATTCTGATAGAATGTATTTTTTCAAGATTATCCAGAACTTGAATACGTTTAATCAGCTTGCTTCCACCCCTGCTGATGTGAAGCTTTTTAATTCCTTTCAGATATCCATTTTTCATGTGAATGACAGGGCTAAAAGCTGGGAAAACAAACTCAGCTTCTTTAAATGATCCTTCTTTCTGTTGCTACTAACATGCAAAATAAGCGTTTATAATACTAAAGTTAGCCACTGAAGATGAGATTTGTATTAAAAGTTAATGTAAACCTTCTTATTGTTTTGCTTCAAACCCACTGGTTTCTGGACTATTTTATCTTGCACAGAGCATTTGTTCCGTAGGTTTTACTTGGAAAACTACAAACCTGTGTATTTTGTAATGTCAGAAATGAATTTTACCTCCTTCTTCCATAGGTTTCCCTTCTATTTAGGTTTCTAGGCATTTTCATTACCCCGCAGCCACGTTTTTCAAGTATTTATGGACATAGATCCACTTCTGGGAGGCAAGGACAATCAGGCAAATTACTTTGACAAAAGTAACCCAAGAATTTTGTAGATCCGGGGCCAGGGCAATCCCAGGTGTTTATACAGACTGGGGGAAGAACCCCTTGAAAACAGCCCTGTGGAGAAGGACTTGGGGGTCCTGGTGGACGAGAAGCTGGACATGAGCCAGCAGTGTGCGCTTGCAGCCTGGAAGGCCAACTGTGTTCTGGGCTGCATTAAAAGAGGAATGGCCAGCAGTGAGAGGGAGGTGATTGTCCCCCTCTACTCCGCTCTTGTGAGGCCCCATCTGGAGTACTGCGTCCAGGCCTGGGGCCCCTAGTACAGGAAAGACGTGGAGCTCTTGGTATGGGTCCAGAGGAAGGTCACTAAGATAATCAGAGTGCTGGAGCACCTCTACTATGAGGAAAGGTTGAGGGAACTGGGCTTGTTTAGCTAAGAGAAGAGAAGGCTCCAGGGAGACCTTATTGTGGCCTTCCAATATTTGAAGGGAGCATATAAACAGGATGGGCAATGGCTGTTTAGGAGGGAGGATAGTGACAGGACAAGGGGGAATGGTTTTAAACTGAGACAGGGGAGGTTTAGGTTAGATATTAGGAGGAATTTTTTCACACAGAGGGTGGTGACACGCTGGAACAGGTTGCCCAAGGAGGTTGTGGATGCTGTGTCCCTGGATGCATTCAAGGCCAGGCTGGATGTGGCTCTGGGCAGCCTGGTCTAGTGGTTGGCGGGTTGCCCCCTGTGCAGGGGGGTTGAAACTAGATGATCATAGTGGTCCTTTTCAACCCAGGCCATTCCATGATTCTATGAGTCTATGATTCTATTTCCCACTCTACAACTTCAAATATGAAGTCATTCTTCATGTCTGCTATTTAAGAGAATCTTCTCTATATATGATAACATTTAAGAGCCTTTTTGAGACTTTTAACCGTAGTAATAATTTTCAAAAAGAGGAGAAGACAAAAAATACTGATTTTAAGTATTTGAAGATCTGCAAGAATAGGACTGAGAAATAGAAAAAATGATGAATTAGCATACAGAGATTGACTATGTACTTCTGTATAATAAATATTTACTGTTCTAGGAAATAAATAAAGAGCATCTAGGAAATAAATAAAGAGCATAAATACATGCTCTACTGTTTGAAGGATCATTATAATCCTCATGGCTACAAGTTAACGTATATCCATGGGGTTTTAGAGTCCTTTGTTCTCATTGCTTATTGTCTGAAGAGAAGTCTGCAACCCTTCCCTGAGGCTTGGCTCATGACAGAGATTTTTGATTGCACAAATACTTAAGTATGCTCAAGACTGAACGATCTAGAAGAGTCAAAAATGTAGTGAGAGTGATGATTCTGCAGTGCTGTGTCCTGGCATTGGCAAATCTCCCTGTGCCCCTGCGGAAAAAGACATGTGTGTGTTTGGAAGTAAAAATCAAATTAATTCGGAAAAACTGTAAAGACTCTATCCAAAACAGTGATGTGAAAAGTGAACGTAAAAACTGCTTTATGAAAACAAGAACAAGGGAGCTGCACAGCCTGGTATTGTGGTTGGCAACCCTGCCCATGGCAGGGGGTAGGAACTAGATGACCTTTATGGTCCCTTCCAACCTAAGCCATTCTGTGATTCTATGACATCATTGGGCTATTCCACTGTTACAGGAAATAATTAAAAAAAAATCAAACCCCTTTCCAAATTAGGCCTGGAACGCTCTGTCTTGAAAACCGCTTTAGATGTTTGCACTTTGGCATAATTCTGCCTTATTTTGCACTCTCATTACTTCTTTACCATGTTCAAACTTATGTAAAGCTAATAGAAGCTTTATTGGCTGTTCCATAAGTCTTGCCATCCATTTGATGGATTGTCATCTATTTTAGAAATCAACTCTTGTGCTCTGAATGTTCTCTAAAATGACTAACACATTGTTCCTTAAAGGCATTCCCTTGAAGCTGGTCTCAGAAGTCAGAGGGGTATGATTTAGATCTTCTAAGCATTGAAGAGTGTCTAAGGCTTTTTAAATGTGACTACACAGGCAAGGCTCCCAACTTCACACAGAAAGAAGCAACTAAAACTTGACATACAGCTGGCAGTGATGGCAGGCCTGAATATCCTAATGCAAATAAGCTTTGTGCTTGTACTGGAAATTTATGAACTCTAAAAACTTGTGGATGTTTGGAATATTCATCAATTACAATGCTTTCCATCAGTTTAAGTGCAGACAGCATTTAATGACCTGTGTAGGCTGAGACCTCAGACTGAGTATCTTCAGAGTATTTAATAGGCTGAGAAGCCATTATCCTTCTGAACTGGGATGCTTATATACAAGAACCTTACATTTTGTTCTTTGGTGGTCTTCCTGTACGGTATACATGTTGCAATGCCAGAGACAGATTGTTTCATCCAAGAGCCTGTTATTCTGTGTAGTGTGTCTACACTGATAATATATTTCAAAAGAATGTACTTCTGAAGTCAATCATCTCTTTTTTGTCCCCCAGTACACTTTAGTTTTTCACAAAAAAAAAGAATACTAGGGGTGTGTGTCTGGTTTCCTTTAAAGGGCGGTGAAGCCCTGGCACAGGCTGCCCAGAGAAGCTGTGGTGCCCCATCCCTGGAGGCACTCAAGGCCAGGATAGATGGGGCCCTGGGCAGCCTGAGCTGGTGGGGGGCAGCCCTGCCCATGGCAGGGGGTTGGAACTCGATGATGTCTAAGATCTCTTTCAACTCAAGTTATTCTGTGATTCTACAGTGAAAATAAACCAGAAGAAGCACCTCAGGAGTATACCTATTTAACTTGACCTGCTGATAGTCACTCAGTTCTGAGATCACAGTTGACCCAGTCTGACATACAACAACTTCAAACAGATATACGGTGATGCCAGGCCTTCAGCATTATTTCAGTGTATTGATTGTTCCTATCAGGTCGCAATTCTTATCTAGCATAGGTGTAATCAGGGGCAGGTGCTATAATAAAGAAAATTCCCAATGACAAAGAAATGCTGAGGTTAGTCTTCCCGTCACTTATGAGTTCATGAGCTTTTTTGGTGGGGTTTTTTTGTTTTTTGTTTTGTTTTGTTTTGTTTTTTCCAGAAAATTGGGAAACTAAAATTGCTGAATACAGAAGGGAGCAGAAACAGTAGATAGAGTGGAAAAATTTGGCTTTTTCTTCTTCTTTTCTACATTGTGTTATGTTGACCACAAAACCACAGGAGGCTTATATGCCAAGGAAAGCACAGAGCCAATAGTATCATTTGTAGACATCCTCTGAGATCAACGGAATTTTAATAGGTTAAGGAGAATTTAATAGATTCCTTTCTGAATCAGTTACAAGAGCCACAAATTAGTCAGTTAAAAATACATCACAAAATGCCTTTAATTTCTGTAACTAGAGCTACTCCTAGGTTTTCTTACAGAGGATGTCAGTGAAATTCCTTGGAGAAATATATTTTATTTCATTATGAAAATATATTCACTGCATTATAAGCCTGAATCTATTTTAAAATACTTCCCCTGACATATGCACACACACACACACATATATACATAAAGTTTTTTTTTTTTACTAGAACTCAAATATTTGAACTGTGTAATCAAATGGTAGGGAATCCTTCCATCCCATCTTGAACCTTCCCAGCAACAGAAACAGCAACAGTCCTCTGCTGACATTACCTCCCTGTACATGGTTTATTCTTTTCCTTAAGAATTCCCAGATGGGATTCAGGCAAGAGAAAATATTCCCCAGCATAGATTTCCAATAGAATTTTCCTCAAGATGGTACTGGGATACTAACTGATGCATATAAGAAACAATAATCTTCATTTCTATTACGTGGGCAAGATATCGTTATCAATTTAAGCCATAAATCCTACTGAATGTCAGAGTTTTAAATGGAATTCCTCTCAAAAATCTTCCCAGCTTACAGCTGATAAGTAAGACAAATCCTGCAGGTTGTTTTTTCATACTTCATATCACTACATTTCTCCCAAGGCCTATTAGAAAATTAACCCCTAAACTTGCTAAGCCAAAACAACCAGCATGTTAGGGAACATGGATTTCTTTGCCTTCCCTTCAGTTCCTTGTCTGACTCTGGCTTGAGCATTTCTTGCATTTTCTTACTCTACACTGGGTCTTTGATCCTGGTTAAGACATTAATTCCTGTAGGAGTAGCAGTCCCACTGGGCATCCTCACTTCTTAACCTAATTACTGAGAAAGAATTCTCTCTAGAAATGCCTGACTGTTTCTGTAAACAGTTGTTCATCCTGTAAAATCTGAAACTCAGCTCAAGAAGCATCATGCCTGCTCTGAAGAGATGCAGGAAGAGATGGGGAAAAAAAATTATCCCAAACCTGAATAAATGGTGGTATAGGCATAGTTCAGGTTATCTGGTGCTGTAAACAAACTGACCCATTCTCCTTCACTGAGTTTTGTTTCAGTGCCTTTGATGCAATCGCTTTCCAGCTGGGCAGCTTAACAATTTACTGCTGTGACTGCTTGTACCCCTCTGAAATGAATAACTCCCTAAATAAGGAGATTAGCTATCAGAAAATTAGTCTTATGTTATCTATCAAAAATACTCAAGGTTTTACTTTCTTTGAGCTGTCTTGAATTTAAAATACTGCATAAACAACAGGGTCCTGATTTATTTGCTATGATGTCTCCATGCCAAGCTTTTTCCTCTGTAATCATATTACTTAAAGTATTTATGAAGGCTGGGTTTGTTCCTCCTTTATGCAAAGTGGCAGACTGATGACAGCTTTCAAATTATTTTTCACCATGAACATTCAAAATAAATATATAAGACTAATTGGAAGAATTAATCACATAAGTTCTCTTAAGTGGCAAGAGAATATACCATTTGAATACAGGAATGTGAAAAAACTTCTTACTAAATTTCTTTTAAAAAATTCTTGTAATAAAAATGAAGTAGACTAGCCAAGGTTGTACATACTCACATCCATAATGATGCGTTTTAATCATAATTTACTCAGCAACAAACGGGACTATCATGGCAGCTGAAGCAACAAGAGATACAATGCAGTTCAAACACTGGGACATCAATAATGTCATCAGCATTTGCTATGCCTAAGCAAATAAACTGCTTTTCATTTTTCCTCCTGTATTTCATGAGGTATATCTCAGCAGACCTATCTGTCCTCCATTTTTTAAATATGTACACACTATAATTCTACTATACTGCACATGTTCTTGTTGCTTATAAATTTAGAAGAGCTGTGTATTGATCATTGTTTAGCTGCTTACACAGGCATCAAGATTAAGAATCACAGTAAGTTTCATATTCTAAAAGATACTCTCAGTATAAACACGTTCTGTTCAACTCACAGTGAAATAGATTTATACAGGAAATCATTCAAAAGCCAGGTCTCAGCATCAGTGTCACAACCACTGAAGAGATAATGGAAGCCAAGTTCTGATTCCTCTAAAACTGCTGTCATAATTCTTTAAAAATTGGTATTTAGAAATTAAAATTTATTTCCAAATGCAGAGGGAGTTCCAGAAAAAGCTGCCAAGTCTTCACAAACTTCACAAACTGAAAAATCAACTGAACCAGCCAAGGCATCTCAACAAGAACAGCATCAGCTCAATAATGGGAAAGAAGATGCCAAGTGAGTAAAATCAATTTGAAAATGTGAAGTTTTTTTCTTCTGATACCCTGACTGTACATTTCTGAGTGCAGTGTTTCAGTTCTTAGGAATGTCTCCTGTACTGTAAAGATCTGAAGAGCATTATTTCAATTCTAAGGCAACCACATATACACAGTACGCATTTAGTATGTGCTTTTGATAGATTGTTTGATACTTCATTCTAAATTGCAGGAATAAGGAAAAGGATTTCCTTAATACCCATATAAAATAACTCTAGCAATTCTGATAGTTATTATTATTCTACCTGAGCAAAGATATAAGCCCTAGGTTCCTGCTGTGAATAGCTGGAAAGTTTGTCACATCATCCTGGTTTGAAAGATTTTTACCCTGTACATACTTTTACTGAGTTATACTCTTAAATCACCATTAGAACACAGTCAGCTGATTAGAACACTCTTTTCCTGAGAAGAGACAAAGAAATTAAACAATAATTGTTCTTCAGAGAAAAAGCCCTTCAGGGGAAAGTACTGGGTCATTCTACCTTTGGAAAAAGCATAGGTAAAGGTTTGTTTTACTAAAATAGGATTGAGAGAGAAATCCAAGAATGTATGATCCTGTAATAATCTACATTTACTACAGCACCATAGATTCATAGAATATCCAGGGTTGGAACCCCCGTCAAAAAGGAACCTGGAACAAATGTCTGCTAAGAATTTAGAGGCTAGACCCAGCTTCCAAATTAGAACAAGTTGATCAGAGCTTTGTCCAGTCTAGTTTTGAATCTCCCTGTACATTCTATATGTACATTCTATATTCTATGAGATTCTATAGTTTCTCTGGGCAATCTGGTCTATCTCATTCCTTGCCTTTTTGCTGTAAACCTCCAAGAATAGTCTGGATTCATATTCTCTATAACCATTCATGGAGTAGTAGAACACTGCAATTACCTCTATCTTCTCAACTCTTCAGCTCTGGTCTGAACAAACCCAATTTTCTCAGTGTCTCCTCATACATCTAGTCCCCAGTCATCCCAATAACCCTAAGCTAGAGTTTTACCATGTTGTCAGTGTCTTTTTTTATGGGAGAGGCAACAGCTGAACACACATATCATCTCATAAATGTCATAAAAGTACAAATAACCACTCTCCCTCAATCAGCTGGCTATGCTTTTTCTAAAGCATTGGAAGTGACCAGCCTTCATTGCTGCAAGAACACACTGGGTAATATGGATTATTTAATATGGATTCATATTAAATTTGGCCTGCCAGGACCCTCAGATCCTTTTGTGCAAAGCTGTTTTCAACTCAGTCAGCCTCAAGCCTTTACAACTTGCATGGGGTTAATCCAGATGCAGTCTTTTCTTAGCTTCATGAAGCTCTTTCTAGCCTGTCTCCCAGCCTGCTGAGATTCCTTTGAAAGGAAAATTATGGATATACTCAGTTCATAACAGGGTAGAAACTCTTCCTACTTGCTTTTGCGTTCTATTATTTTGATTATCCTGATGACATAAACCAGAAGTATTTTCCTGACATGTAGTTATTTAATTTATGGAGAAGATTGGCTATTTCCTTTCCTTCACCAACACAGACTTCGTAGTGCAGTGACAAGCAATAATCAAGCAATATACTAATGCATATGCCTCTATAAAATAACACATGCAACAAAAACAGTTCTGACTAAGGTGTCTAAAAATATTATAAATAGGTAATTTGAATGTGAATCAGTAGGTCAACAATGAAAGCAAAGATTAAGCTATCTCCTTTTTTGTCACTGTAGGATATGTTATTATGTATTTACAGTTCCACTGGTAAGTTCTGTAACCATGGTTAACACAATTACAATATGCTTATGAAACAAAGGGCATGTTGCTTGTTAGTAGAAGAGAAAACCTGCCTGTTAAAATGAAATTTAAAATGTTTCTATTAAACATTCTCAGAGCTCTTCTGACTCACTGTCATGCATACATGCAGTTAGATGCATCTAGTCAGTCTAATTAGAACAGCTTCTAAAAAGACAATAAATCCTTGGCAAATTCCACTGTCAAAACAGTTAGCCGCTTAATTCTGCAGGAGGGCTAGGGAGGCATGGCACTGGTGTCATCGCATCTGTATGAAACTAAACTAAACAGATCTGTTAAAAAGCTTTCAGAGCTGGAGGGAGAATCATTTTAAAATGGCGCATTTTCTGGAATTTAATTCATTGTCCCTGAGACTCATGGGAGCCTATTCAGACAAAATTGTCAATCAAGTTCACTATTTTATTTTGTCTATGCATTCAAATTTACCTACTAGAATATTTTTAAGGAAAATAATTGCCTTTGTTATATGAGAAAAGCTATATAAATTTATATGTACATGCAGAATTTGAGGTGAATGGAAATGATCATGGAAATGATATTAATAGAAAAAATTTCACCTTATCTTCATTTACTGCAGCTTTCATTTTTTTTTTAAATGTATCTCTGCAGGCTCAGATATGTAGATTAAGAAAGAATAAAGGTAGCAGCCATGTTTGAAACAGTATGCTTTCCAGTTAGATCAGGTCTGTATTTCTCCATACAGTATTTCAGGGTGAAGTAACAAACTTCCACATAATTCAAATTTTAAAATCCTTAGGCTTGGATAATATTGCTTTATGAGCATTCATACTAATACAGTTAACTTATCTGAAGTCAATAGGACTACTTATGACAGTTTGCAGGGTTGCGCGCCCTCCCTCCAGAATAGACTTTTACTCATGATGCAACACAGCCTGTGTTATCTATTAATAAGGAAGAAGTTTTCTGAGTCTCCTCTGAAAGAGCAAAATGGTTATTTCTCTTGCTAAGTAAATGACAACTTTGACAAAGGCAGCATTTATTCCTGAAAACTCCCACATAAACTCTTTGTCCACAAGAAAAAAATTGCTTTCCCTCTGGACACATACTCATTTTTCAAATATAAAAGTACACTGCGATGGACATTAATATACAGTGGAAAGGCATAGCTCTGGTTTTCCTACAGCCATCTCAACACTATGTCTGAAAGCATAGACACACAGACAGCTACCAAGGCGCTGAACTGAAACAGAGACTGAAGGTTTCAGTGTCTGTTTGCTAATGGCTTAGATAGGACTCCACACAAGTCTGCCTCTCTGCCAATGCACTGTTTCTTCCCTCCACCTCTAATGACAACATAACAGAACAATAGTCTATTTCCATGAATAGCTATTTGCTGAGCAGTAATAATTTCTAGGAAGGAGGGCTAAGAGTATGCTGTCTCTTCACAGCAAGAAGTGAGGGAACAGAACAACACTCAGAGTCTAATTTGCACTCTGGTATCTTATTGAAAAGGAATTAACATAAAACTTAATTGCAGCCTTCATATTATACCAAGATTTCTTTCTGCTGGGGAGGGTTTGTAAAAACAAGTGTGCATGTACATAATCATACAATTTTTTTGAAATGCAGTGCAAGCATTTCAGTCGAGGTACTCCACAGCATGTAAGCAAATGTGGTACATCCTCAGAAAACAGCAAGGATTGCTCCTGCCTCAGGAGCAGGTTGCTGCCAGAGGGTCCCTGGGCAGGGGTCAGCCCAGCTGAACTGCAGCGCTTCTCCCCACTGTCACCAAAGGTAGGGACAGCCTTTGATGGCATTGATTTAGATCTGAGTACAGCAGCCATCCTTCTAGGAGGAGAAAATTTGCTTACCCGAATAATCATTTCTCATTTTTGTACTTTTTATTTTAAAATACCTTTTTTTTTTCTAACCTGAAAGATGACCTTGTTCCTTTGCTATGTAATTTAGAAAAGTTATCACCACTGCAGATGCACCTGATGAGCAGCTTCTGCCAGTCTGAGTTCATATTGATGACTAAAGGACGATACAGCCCTTTCCTTGGCCTCATCTTCTCACCCTTTGTGGTCACTGGATCAGCTAGATCCAGCTGGAAACACTCACTTGTTGTATGGTCCCCTACCAACATGGAGACACCACAGAAAGGCACAGGAAGGATGAAATGAGGTTGCCAAAGTTAGCAGAATCAGACAAGTGTTTCATGAGATTGGCACCCTGAGAATAATGGGCTACAGCAAATAGGACAGACAAGACAATCTGATGGTTCCTCTTGGTCTTAAAATGTAAAAAAAACCTTCAAATATTTTGAAAGAAGCATTGGCAAAGTTACTGCTCTTCAGTGAAATAAACCCAGAAATACACCTCATCAATCACAAAGCTGAAGGAATGTCTTAGTTATGAGTAGAAAAACTTTGCTGACTTTGCTTCAAGTTAAAACAGTTGCAGTTCACTCAAAAAAAACCCCTAAAGCCTAAGGTCTCCAGACCACCTTGCTCTGCAAGAAGAGTGGAACAGTCATTTGTACACAAGAGAAGATACCATAATTTGCTTTGTGAGGGTATTGTTTGGAACCCAAAATCTAATGGGCAATTTTGAAAAGACATAATTACAAAGGTGACACAGGAGAGACAAGTGCAAGGCCTTGACATGACCCTACACTGAAAGGTGGCAATCAGAATAGTGCTGGGGGCATGTGACAGTTGGTTAAGACTGCTATATAAAGGGTTATGGCATAGAGGTGAGTAGAGGTGAGACAGACACCTAAGAAAGAATTAACAATGAATGCTCGGCCCCAAGGAGTGAGACTGAGAAATTGAAGCAACCTAGAAAACATAAAGGATGGAAGAATGGTACACAAAACAATTGAGAGCGTAGATCAGAGAAAAATGGAGGGATAAAGAAACCTTCAATAACCTCCTCTCTTCTGTGTATTTTAAAAGCCTTTAAGCCAGGATAAAGTTGTAAGAGTGTTTCATCTTTCCAGATTACCAAGATGATTACATTGTACTATTTATATTAAGGCAGTACGCTAAAACCCCAGTCAAGGATGGTGAACCCTGCTCTGTAAAATGCTGTGTAAAATGACAGTCGATACTTGCAGGTCACATATCCAAGAGTACATGAAGAAAAAAAAAGAGTAGGTAACCAGGACTTCAGATGCTTTTGCATTTCACCCCAAAATGTTCTGTTCAGAAAAGAATAATAAATTGTATCTGATATGCTGCCTACCGAATCTAGGTACTATTAACAAAACATATTTAAATAAAATGCACTAAATAAATTTTAATAAAATATAATTAATAAATAAAATATGCTTAACATTCCCACACGATGTTCTGCTTTTGCAAATTCAGAAACCTAGCCTTCAACATTTTCCAGGAGAGCTCTTGTGCTGCAAATTGTCATGAGAGCGAGTGGCTCAGGAAGACTGAATTGTGTTTGCATTTTGCCTTTTTCATAGCTACATCCCATTACCTAATAGGGTATACCAGCCTTTCTAAAGCTAGTAAAGGAGATGTTTTTTTCCTCTCTAATTTGGCTAATAGCAAAAAAAGATAACAAAACAAACAGAGATTAAGAGGCAATTTGCTATGTGGTGCATAGCCAGGTTAATAAAGAGAACTCCTGCTGGTAGCCTGTTCTTAGTGAGTAATGTACTTCATTTAGCTCAATTACCTCAACCAAGAAAATTGGAGTGCTTATTAGTGCTTGCCATCCACTAGTTGCTACACATCAATTCACCACGCAGATGTATCCTAGAGAAATGATGCTGAGCCACAAGAACAGAATATTAGCACCTTGGTGAAACAGGTCTATATCAACTCTCTACAGAGTCTCCAAAAATCATAGTTTACTGTTAGAATGCCAGGGACCTGAAAAGATGACACTCATGGCTCTAAATTCTAATTGACTTGAGAGAAAATAAAACAAGGTCAGTGCTGAGCAATTCCCAAAAATCCCATTTTTAATAGAGTTGCAAATATATTTCTAAAGAGAAATACCTTTCTCTAGCTGTTTCCAGCTAAAGACTGCAGTACATAAAATTGCAGACAGATGTAACACTCCCTGTACATTTTGTAAAATCAAAATTATTTTCTTAAATCTTATATTTTTTCTGCTTATCTGTCAGAGCTCACCACTTTTAGTGCCTGCACTGGAGTTTCTGCAATAGATCCAAATTGGATTAAACTTATTGAAAACATAGCTGAGATGTATGTTCCTACACCCTTTAAATTCTGTTCTGTTCTGCAGTTGCCAATGCTATCTAATGCCATTCGCTCTGTAGGATAGTCAAGTAGGTAGCCTGATGTTGGAAAAGTCATGGATTTAGAAGGTTTTTTTCTTGAATACTAAATGAAGAGTATAAAAGGACAAGAATATCCTGCACAGAATGAAATGCTATTGTGTTCTTTTCTTTCCTCATATCATTTTAAATTATATATTCACAATAGTCATAAATATCTACTTCTGATTACATAATCAGTAAAACTTCTTAGTTTAGAATATGTGGGAAAACAAGGTTGTGACTTGTTACTTTGTCAGTAACTTACTTCCTTAATTAAAAGCATTATGTATAAATCTTCTGGTGACCTAACACTTTCAAATTAAGAAGGTGCCTTTTGATGAAAGAAGAAATGATAATTTATTTAAAATGTTATCTTGGTCGTTAAATATTTGCATAATTCTGGGGTAAGGGGAGCAAAACAGTGAGCATCGCAACAGGCACACTAGTATGTATAATATATTTGCACCAAACAATAGCAAGGACATCAGTGCCTTTATTTATAAATCTAAGACATGTATAAAACTAAGACACACCATAAAACTTGCTATGATTCAGTAAAGTAATACTGTCCCTTACTTTATAACAAGTGTAAGTATTCATGTTTATAATTAGCCTTCCCCAGTATTTTTCATTAAAATTCTCTGTATCCAATTATTTTCTTATTTTCCAAATATTAGACTTTAAGATGAAGTCATCTAGTGTTGTGGAGCACAAGAGAAGAATAGGTAGAGACAGGGGGATCTGATGAGAAGTCCAAGCAGTCTGGCAGTCCAGCCTTATTTCATTTTCCCTACTTTATTCCTTTGCAAACTAATAATAATAATAGAAAAAGAGAATATTGATGTTAAAAAAGAATCCAAATAAAATAAAAAGATGGATCTATACTTCTTATCGCATATTCACAATGGTTGGAAAAATTTTGTTGAGAAACATTCTTACAAAGAGGTTAGTGAAGCACTGAAATAGATACTTTAGGAAGATTATGGAATTGTCATCACTAGACATATTTTTAAAAAGTTTAAACAAGCATCTGTCCAGAATGGTGCAGATGTATTTCATCCTTTTTTGAGTGGTGGGAGATAGAATTTTAGCACGTCTCAAAGTTCTCTCCAGTCCTACATGTGTGTGATTATATATTTTAGGATTTGAATGAATTCAGGTGGGAAATCAAAGTGTCAACTGAAAATAAAGCTTTTCATTTGGGAAATTTTATTGCACCTTTTTTTTAAATTCACACTGTGAAATATTGTAATGTTTTCATTTTAGCTTTTTATTCCCCTCTAGTTATTAAAAATTAAAGAATAGAAAGTTTAAAGAAGGATTTGTGCTGTACTCATGAACTCTATACTACACTTATGTGTATGTGCTAAAAAATATCTTTAAACATCACTTACAAATAAGAATGCCCCAGTGGCACATCAGCCTTGTTTATTCCCATATGGTGCATTCCTATAACGTTATGTTTTTGTTCCAGACTGACTAGTGACAGAAGTGATTCTGCCTTTATTTTTTAAATCATGGTAAATATCCAGTGCAATTAAGCAACTTTATATCACCACTGACATTAAAGAAAGGTGATTTTTAAAAGTTAATTGGTACTTTCAACACATATCCTATTTTGTTTTGCACATATCATACTGTAAAATTGCTAATTAAAATAAAATCTTATTCACGTTTTAGTCTGGTACTTCAGTCAGAATTCCGTAAGTTCGGCATTGAGGCAGCTTTCTCCCTAGAGAGTACTGTAAAGAAGATTAGAGGATTCACAGCCTGTTGCGATTGAATAACTAAGAGGATTGTCAAAGAAGCTGCTATGACAAACCTTTGAACTAAACAGGAGGAATGTCATGCAGCCTAGGTGATTAGATTTTTGTCGGCACTGCATGAGGAACTTTGTTTAGAGCCCAGTGTCAGTACATAACTCAGAAAGACAGTGGCTTCCTTGAATGTTGTTGCTTCTTTATCCATTTGCTATAAGAATAAAACATGAGATATGAAAAATGAATTATCCTTATGTTTTGTTTCAAAGCACTTGCTTAGGGCCAAAACAAGCATAATTTCTGTACAAAGTGAACAAAGGAAAGTCATCAATTCCAATGGGTAGTTTAATTTACAGGGTGTTCACTTAAAGCTTATTAATGTTTATGGCCTATTCTTGAATGTATATATAATCAAAAGTACTCACAAAAATATTACGTTGTTGTCTTTAAATTAATCAAATATATAAGAAAATAGATAGTAGGAGAAAAGTAACACCAATTTTAATTCAAATTGTATTGTGAAGTAAGCACAGCCCTAAATAGAATGAAAATAAAAATGTATTTTATCTTTTCTTAGTGCGAAGAAAATTTAACATACTGCCAGTATTTCAGAACATGCAGCAAACAGGAAAAGACATGATCTCTTGGATTACTAAAGCTGGGTGTCACCCAGCCACTTTTCCTCATTAAAAAAAGAAATTATGAGGAACGGGAAGATACAGATTTTAAGGCTGATGAAGAAAATTAAAATTAAATCAATGACTTCTTGAAATTCCGTGGGATTGAAAGTGTCAACAATTTAGTTCAAGTCTATAAAAAACTATATGTATGTTAAGCTCACATAGAAGCTGACATATAAGCTCACATATATGCATGTTAAGCTCATATATGTGTGAAGCTCACTTCACATTCTTAACACTTGAGCTGTTCAGATTTTTTGTAGTAACTGACCTAGTGACACCTATGCGTGTTCACTAACTTATTTACTTTCCCTGTCCTTATGTATTTCAAATTTTCCGAAGATTTCCTGTGTATCCATTTTATTACATTCTTGGGAATCATTGTCTAAGACAACTTAATGATCTTAGCTGATAAAATCTTGCAGTACATCACAATTATTTCAGCTGCTACTCACACATACAATCATGGAATCATTTAAGTTGCAAAAGATCTATAAGATAAAATCCAGCCATCACCTGATACCAAGTCCACCAGTAAACCATATCACTAAATGCCGCATCCACACATCTCTTAAATACCTCCAAGAACTGAAACTCTACCACTTCCCTGGGCAGCTCATTCTATTTCCTAATTACACTTTCATGAAGAAATTCTTCTTGATACCCAATCTAAACCTCCCCTGGTGCAACTTGAGATAATTTCCTTACATCCTAGAATATTAGAAGGCTGTCTATATTGAAAGGCTGTTGCAGCCTTTAAAGGCTTAGAAACTTTCATACTAATTCATGGTGTTTCTCTCCACATTTATTCTTGTTACAATACTATTCAGCTCAAATATCTCTTTTCCCTGACTGATTATCTACCAAAACTTAAACTAAAGATCCTACTGCCTCTCAACTCTTTTGTTGTCCTTTTATAAGACAGGTTGTCAGGGCCCTCAATCATTTTAAGAGACTTTATCATTTCCTATAGGAATTCACCTTTAGAGTATAGATGGTCAGAATCACAGAATCACAGAATCACAGAATCACTAAGGTTGGAAAGGACCTATAAGATCATCTAGTCCAACCATCCACCTATCACCAATGGTTCTCGCTAAACCATATCCCTCATCACAACATCCAAACATTCCTTGAACACCTCCAGGGTCAGTGACTCCACCACCTCCCTGGGCAGCCCATTCCAGTGCCTGACCACTCTTTCAGAGAAGTAGTATTTCCTAATATCCAGCCTGAATCTTCCCTGGCACAGCTTGAAACCATTCCCTCTAGTCCTATCACCAGTTACACGAGAGAAGAGGCCGACCCCCAGCTCACTACAACCTCCCTTCAGGTAGTTATAGAGAGCAATAAGGTCTCCCCTGAGCCTCCTCTTCTCCAGACTGAACAATCCCAGCTCCCTCAGCCGCTCCTCATAAGGCCTGTGCTCCAGACCCCTCACCAGCTTTGTTGCCCTTCTTTGAACACGTTCCAGGGCCTCAATGTCTTTCTTGCAGTGAGGGGCCCAGAACTGGACACAGTACTCAAGGTGCGGCCTCACCAGAGCTGAGTACAGGGGGACAATTACTTCCCTGCTCCTGCTGGTCACACTACTTCTGATACAAGCCAGGATGCCATTGGCCTTCTTGGCCACCCAGGCACACTGCTGGCTCATGTTCAGCCGAGCGTCAACCAACACCCCCAGGTCCATTTCCTCTACACAGTCTTCTAGCCACTCCGCCCCAAGCCTGTAGCGTTGCTTGGGGTTGCTGTGGCCAAAGTGTAGGACCCGACATTTGGTCTTATTAAACCTCATCCCATTGGCTTCAGCCCAGCTATCCAGCCTGTCCAGATCCCTCTGTAGGGCCTCGCTACCCCCAGGCAGATCGACACTTCCAGCCAACTTGGTGTCATCTGCAAACTTACTGAGGGTGCACTCAATGCCCTCATCCAGGTCATCAATAAAGATATTGAAGAGGACAGGCCCCAGCACCGACCCCTGGGGAACACCACTCGTGACCGGTCGCCAGCTGGATTTAGCTCCATTGACCACCACTCTCTGGGCCCGGCCCTCCAGCCAGTTCCTTACCCAGCCAAGAGTGTACCTGTCCAAGCCACGGACTGCCAGCTTCTGCAGGAGAATAGTGTGGGAGACAGTGTCAAAGGCTTTGCTGAAGTCTAGGTAGACTACATCAACAGCCTTTCCCTCATCCACCAGGCGGGTCACTAGATCATAGAAGGAGATCAGGTTGGTCAAGCAGGACCTGCCCTTCGTGAACCCATGCTGGCTAGGCCTGATCCCCCGGTTGTCCCGCACTTGCCGCGTGATCTCCCTCAAGACAATCTGTTCCATAACCTTCCCTGGCACCGAGGTCAGGCTAACAGGCCTGTAGTTCCCCGGGTCCTCCTTACAGCCCTTCTTGTAGATGGGAGTCACATTGGCAAGCCTCCAGTCTTCCGGTACTTCACCAGTCAACAAGGAGCGCTGATAGATGATGGAAAGCGGCTCGGCTATCACCTCCGCCAGTTCCCTCAGCACTCTCGGGTGAATCTCATCCGGCCCCATGGACTTGTGACAGTCCAGTTGGAGTAGCAGGTCTCTGACTGTTTCCTCCTGAATCGTGGGTGGTTTAGTCTGCTCCCCAGCCGAGACTACCAGGTCAAAAAGTGGAGTACCCTGAGGATAACTGGTCTGACCTTTAAAGACAGACGTAAAGAAGGCATTCAGGACCTCTGCCTTTTCCTTATCCCCAGTAGTCATATTCCCAGCCTCATCCAGTAAAGAATGGAGATTCTCCTTAGTCCTCCTCTTACTGTTGATATATTTGTAAAAGGGTTTCTTGTTTCTTTTTATCCCAGCGGCCAGGTTGAGTTCGAGCTGGGCTTTCGCCTTTCTGATTTTCTCCCTGCACATCTTAACAACTTCTCTGTACTCTTTCTGAGTTGCCCGTCCCTTCTTCCACAGGATGTAGATTCTCTTTTTCTCCCGGAGCCTCAAGAATAGTTCCCTATTCATCCACGCCGGTCTCCTTCCCCGCCGGCTCATTTTGCAGCTCAGGGGGACAGCCTGCTCCTGCGCCTGTAAGACTACCTTCTTGAAGAGCAACCAGTTGTCTTGGACCCCTTTACCCTCTAAGACTGAATCCCAGGGGACTCCCCCTACTAGTCTTCTAAACAATTCAAAGTCCGCCCTCCGGAAGTCCAAGGTAGCAGTTTTGCTGTTCTTCCTCCTGGCTCCACCAAGAATCGAGAACTCTACCATCTCATGGTCACTCTGTCCAAGACAGCCCCCGACCTCCACATCTTCCACCAGACCTTCTCTGTTTGTGAACAGCAGGTCTAGCGGGGCAGCTCCTCTCGTAGGCTCTCTCACCAGCTGCATCAGAAAGTTATCCTCCATACACTCCAGAAACCTCCTAGACTGCTTCTTCTGCGCTGCGTTGTATTCCCAGCATATGTCAGGGAAGTTGAAGTCCCCCATGAGGACAAGGGCCGGCGATCTCGCAGCTTCTGCCAGCTGCTCATAGAACACCTCATCTGTCTCTTCATCCTGGTTCGGCGGTCTATAGCAGACGCCCACCAATATGTCTGCCTTGTCAGCCCTTCCCCTGATCTTTACCCATAGGGATTCAACCTTATCATCCCCAGCCACAAGCTCAGTAGCATCAAAGCACTCTCTAACATACAGAGCCACACCGCCACCCCTTCTTCCTTGCCTATCCTTCCTGAAGAGCTTGTAGCCATCCATTGCAGCACTCCAGTCATGGGAGCAGTCCCACCATGTTTCCGTAATGGCGACTAGGTCATAGCTTGCCTGCCGCACCATGGCTTCCAACTCTTCTTGTTTGTTGCCCATGCTGCGTGCATTGGTGTAGATGCACTTCAGCCGAGCCCCTCGCCTCATCCCTAATCCCATTGCCGCTCCCCCAGGCTCATCTCTAGCAGGCCTGGTTTTATCCCCTACCCCCTTCATATCTAGTTTAAAGCCCTCTCTACAAGTCCTGCCAGCTCCTGGGCAAGGATCCGTTTCCCCCTTCGAGACAGGTGAGACCCATCAGCAGACCCCAGGCCAGGTGCCGAGTAGACCGCCCCATGATCAAAGAACCCAAAATTCTTGCTTTTGCACCAGCCTTTCAGCCACGTGTTTATAAGGTGTGTTCTTCTGGTCGTCTCAGCATCCTTCCCTGCCACTGTAGGAATACAGGCAAATACTACCTGTACGCCTGCTCCTTCAACTAACCTCCCCAGTCTCCTAAAGTCATTTTTCATAGTCCTCAGGCTTCCGTCAGTGACCTCATCACTGCCAGCCTGAACTATCAATAAGGGATAATAATCAGAGGAGCGGATCAAACTAGGAAGTTTCCTAGAAATATCCCTGACCCGGGCCCCAGGGAGGCAGCACACCTCCCTACGGGTGGGGGCAGGCCGACATATTGGGCCTTCAGTTCCTCGTAGAAGGGAGTCTCCTATGACTATCACCCTCCTTTCTTTACTGGAGGAGGCAGTCTTTAAGCGTGGAGCTGGATGCCTCTCCTTGGGAACGCTTGGAGGTAGTTCTCCCACCTCATCCTCAGTCACCGCACCCTCCAGTTTCAGGGCTTCAAACCTATTACATAGAGGCAGCTGGGGAACCGAGGTAGGTCGGGATGGGGGTTGCCCGCATCGCCGAGCTGGGACCTGCTGCCATTCCTCCTCCGCCCTCAAGCTAGCTCTCTCAGTTTGACTGCGGCAAGGGAGAGGGTCCACTACAGTTTGGGGGGTGCAATCTCTGTGTCCTTCTCTCAGAGAGTCACACCACCAGTCAATTTCCCGCTCACACTCTCTGATGGTTCTTAATCTCTCTACCTCCTCCCTAAGCTCCACCACCAGGCTGAGCAGCTCGTCCACCTGCTCGCACCTCGCACAAGTGGCATCCTTCCCATTCTCCCCTGGCAGCAGCAGGCTCAGGCACTCCCTACAGCCAGAGACCTGAACCGCTACGTTTCTTGGCAGGCCCTCTGTCTGGGTCGCCACAGTCCTCCTGGGGCAAGCCCGCCGCCTGGTAGAGACCATGTTTGAACCTGCGGTCTCGAGGTCTGTCAGTAGGAGAGCTGATCTCCTGAACAAAGACAAGGACAAAGCACTGACGTGTCCAGCCACAAGACACACCTCCCACACCTGCTACTGTGGTAATGTATGAGCAGTGTGGGCTGTGTTCACACTCTGACCTCCCTCCCCGGTGTCAGAGGAGGGTAACACCCCGTTCTCACCTGGTGTGATATGTGTGATATGTGGGCAGAAGCTAGCTTCTGCCCTCCCAAGAGCTGCTTTTAGTTTCCCAAGGAACAGAATAACTCTCACCATTTGTTTATATACCTATATTCATGCTTCCTTCACAGACAAAATATTAGATGCATTCTAGGGCTACATTTTCATCATTGCTTTTCATAACCAAAATACAGTATGCTTCATATGCACCCTGCTGTGGACTGAAACTATTGGATATTTATCTTTTGCCATCTGCAACTGAGAATACTACCATTTACAAAATAAATTCTTACAATACAATTTGTTCTTAAATAAATGGCTCCATTATGTAGCATTAGATTTGCTCTTATTTCTATTATTCAGTCTAAATAGTTTAATTTCCCCACGTAGAAATTAATCCTACATCATAATCCTCCCAATTCCATTTCCTGCTAATCATCATTAGCAGACTACTACCTTTTGTACTAAATAAATTATTGAAGAAAATACAAAAGGTCATCCCTAAATGTCCATAGAATACCTGTGCAGGTACAGGACGATAGACTCCTTTCATAAACACTTAAGAGAAGAAGCATATCTTAGTTATTATGAACCTCTCTTCAGAGAAGCTTTCTATTGACTATGAAGAAAGCTTAATCAGAAGAGCTAAAGCCAAAGCCATGAAGAAAACCATGAGGTTTTCTAAATCATCTAAGGTTGGAAGTGAGAGTAGATATAGGTAGGGTTCTGGTCTCTATAACTCTACCCACAATGGAATTGATAGTGCATGTTGAGGATGACTTTGAATCAGTACCTTTCACGATGCCCAGATCTACATTTTTCTGTCACACTGAAATCTTTCTCAGCTATACCATCATGGTTTGTGGATATGTGTGCAGCTATGAATTGTCACTTTCTTCTGAAAACTGATTATTTGAAATAGAGGTTCTCCATAATTTATTCAAGGCATGGGTTTCAGTTTTGTCAGTGCTGAGTAAAAACAAGATCTCCTGCAAGAACAAGAACTGTATTCCCAGATAGACAGGAGAAGTTTCTTAAGTGATGCAAAGGGAAGGATTATAACTGAATTCAGCAGAAAGAAATATGTTGTTTTTTTCAGACTGCATGCATTTATGAAATACATTATCATAGTATTTCGTACACCAGGGGGGTGACATGGTAGATAAAAGAGGAAGTTGAACTCAATATTTGGTATTCATGGCCAAAAAGCAGAAAAGAATTAAACTCAAGATTGCAAACTAGAAAAGGTTAAAATTGCTTTATTCTAAAATCACCCATTGTATTTTGATTCCTGTATTGTTTGAACTCAACACAGAAAGATTAAAAGCTGCAGTACTTAAATGATGTTACATACATTAGCACACTCTGTGCTGTATTTCCATAACCTGTTCTCTCAAGGCCGTTTTCTTCTGCTGTGCTATAGATGCCTAAATATTTTTTTCTGCACTTGGGGAGAATTACATCAAGGTAAAACCTCAAGATAAAAATACTTTAAAAAATTCATTATTGTTATCATTCTATCATTATATATATTACCATGTCTAAAAAATACATTACTATTATAATTCTATCACTAGATATGTTGCTATTGCTAAACAAAATGCATTTGAGGTAATAATGAAGCCACATGCCCAGTACATGAGATATGGTCCTAACTGTCCATTTCTTGGGCCATGTGAAGTGAAGTTACTACTTCCGGAAGGTTCTTCCAGTCGGTAAAGGGATACACACTTTTGTAAGTATAGGTCTAGGCCTAATGTAAAATACCACATAAAGGTTGTAGATAAATTTGCTTAAAGAATAATGCATCAGCTTAGAGAGAAATCCTTGCATTCAGCACAGCTCAGCACAGAAAAGCAAAGAAGTATTTTTCTGCCCAGCTAGGCAGTGTGCCAGTAAGGGAGGAGATTTACCTCTGAATTTGTAAATCTGCTCCTCCATAGCACAAAATATTCAACTATGTAACACAGGCAGAGGAAAAGCAGCAACCGGTCGATATCACAATTCTATTCACCCTCTGAAAACTTTCATACAGAGAATAAAGCCAGAAAGAGCCCAGTGCAAAATCAATAGTCTGTAATTACATCTGTGAGATGAGAATGAATACAATGACATATTCAAATGAGGCATTATCTCCTTCAAAGAGCAGGTTAAAAACATAAGTCATAGAATTGGAGAATCAGAGAATCATTAAGGTTGGAAAAGATCACTAAGATCATCTAGTCCAACCATTAAGTCAAACTAGCCCTTCTCACAGGTACAAAATATCTGAGTCGTAGTGAACAAGAATCAGAAAATACTCTAATGTAGCATGATGAACTAATTACTCTCATTGAATATGGTCTCTTCAAAGCAGAGAACAACTTTAGCAGGCTCTCATAGCCAGAAAATATGCTCTTGTTCCTGATGGCTGTTCGTGCTTGTCCTACTGGCAGATATGTATATAAATATATATATATATATACACACACACATATATATATGCTTATATATATGAATTTATAAAACATCTATAAATAGAGTTAATAAAAGGCTTATGCATGAAAGAGCACACACACAGTGAAAGGAACATCTCCAAACGAAAAGAAGAAAACACCTTAACTCTGCTGGAGAATTGATCTGAGGGCAGGCTGGAAGCGCTGCTTGAGGCCTCAATTTCTACCCAGAGTACAATATTTAGTGACAGGCAGCCTTGCAGCACTGGCATCACCTACTCATGGCAACTGCCACTAAATGTGAGAGACAAAGCGAAGTTAGAAAGGGCTTCACTAGCCACAGTATTTTCAAGTGTACCTTCACAAGAAGTACATGCACAAAACACACCTTCAAATCAGCAGTGTTCAAATTCTAGCCTCTTCCATTTGTATTAACCACAGAAAATTTAAACATCTCATTATTAGAAAGTAACATAGGAAGAAATCATGCAAATCAAGTGGCAAGGAAAATCAATTTCTTATGAATGTGTGGCAAATAGCTTTAAAAAGATTCACAGATCTTCTAATCAGTCCCAAATAACAACATGATTCCTTTGGGCTATACTGCAGAGATAAAACTCCATGTTTATGATAAAGAAGACTTTAGCTTGTTTTGGAGAAGCTGTGAAATAACAAGAAATCCCAGACATCTTTTTGGCTTCTCCCTCAAAAGCAGATAGCAGGGGCCTTTGTCACAATACTTCTGATAAGTGTATTTTTTTTTATAAAACAGCTAATGCCTTGGGCAAATATAGCAACAGAAAAGAGTAGAAATCATTTGAAATTCCTTGCATAGAAGCTGTAAAACTAATTGTGACATGTTAGCTCAAAATAAGAAAGCATTTCATTACACTGCAGACGGCCAGAGTAAAGGGAATAATTGATACAAAATAAACCATGATGAGCTGAAAAAGTGTATTAGAACAATTTGAGTAATCTCCTGTCTGGGAAGTTTTAAGAAATAGAATCTTCAGAAGTCTTAAATTAGAGGAATGATAGGCACATACTTCAGACTTGTGCTTTTTCTGCTTTTAATGACTTATCTTCATTTTATCCAATGGTTTTATTGCTGTAGCATTTTTGCATCGTTAAATTATACTTCTTTGGGCAATGTGATAAGTGTTGTCTCCAGAAAACCGTGATTCTCAAAAAGCTCTGACATTCTCCTTTTTTAGTTACAGCTCCTTCTGTTAGGAACATAAAAGTAAGTTTAAATGTTGAGGAGACATGGTGTTTATTCAAAGATCACTTTGCTGTATTTTTGACTTCTCCAAGATATTGTCATGCCACTTTCCCTCTACTTGTCTTTGGGAAGGTCTTCTCCAAAAATGTGAAATTTCAGGCCTGCTTCACTCTTCATCTGCTGCTTCTCTTACTGTAACATCCTCATCCCCATGATATTTGATACAGAGCTGGAAAACTGTTAAGAAGGAAAGGACAGTACTCTGTTGTATTCACCATATTAAGAATAGCTGGCAGGATTTCAGTACAGAGGAAGCATCTGCGACTAGTGTGGGAGTAGACCACCAGGTGCCCTGCACCAATCACATCTGTCTCCAGATGTCTCTGACACCACTGTGGAACACCAGCTGAAAAGTGTTGAGTCTAGGATACAGAACAAAATCATAGAATCGTAGAATCACAAAGATTGGAAAAGACCTACAAGACTGTCCAGTCCAACTGTCCACATATCACCAATAATTCCCACTAAACCATGTCCCTCAGCACAACATCTAAATGTTTCTTGAACACCTCCAGGGATGGTGACTCCACCACCTCCCTGGACAGCCCGTTCCAGTGCCTGACCACTCTCTTGGAGAAGTAGTATTTCCTAACATTCAACCTGAATCTCCCCTGGTACGACTTGAGGCCATTCCCTTTAGTCCTATTACTAGTTACATGAGAGAAGAAGCCAATCCCCACCACACCACAACCTCTCTTCAAGTTCTTGTAGAGAGGGATAAGGTCACCCATGAGCCTCCTCTTCTCCAGTCTGAACAACTCCAGCTCCCTCAGCCACACCCCATAAGACTTGTGTTCCAGACCCCTCACAGCTTCATTGCCCTTTTCTGGACATGCTCCAGGGTCTTGATCTCTTTCTTGTCATGAGGGGCCCAAACTGAACACAGCGCTCAAGGTGCAGCCTCACCAGGGCTGAGTACAGAGGGGTGATCACCTCCCTGCTCCTGCTGGCAACACTGTTTCTGATACAAGCCAGGATGCCATTGGCCTTCTTGGCCATGTGGGCACACTGCTGGGTCATGCTCAGCCGAGCATCAACTAATACCCCCAGGTCCACTTCCTCTGCACAGTCTTCCATCCACTCTGCCCTAAAATCCAAATCCTAGTCTCTACATAGAAGTAAAAATGCATGGCGGAGCTTGTTGGCACTCCAAAATGGCCCCTGCTTGCATAGTAACAAGTAATTGAGGATGAAATTTCAAGTGAGAATAAGCCCCAAAGGAGTCAATCAAGAAATACTCTTGGCTAGATTTTCTAATCAGATGTGTGGTGTGTATAAATCCGATTAAAATCAGTAGCGCAGAATTTGTGAGTGCAGGTGCTTGAAAATTAAAGCTCTCCAAGCCTGAAGAAGTGATGAATGCTGGAATGTAATCTTAGTGTCACTCGAAGTCTGAGTAAACACAGAGTTAGTGACCTCTTAATGATGGAGAAACTTCTAGCAAGAACACTGTTATTTTGTTTACAGTTGCTAAAAAGAGATTTTTTTTTTACCTCCATTTGGCTAAAAGTCATTAAAAAGCCTAGGTCAAATAAATGGATGAAGTTGGCATATTCTCTCCACCTGTACCACTGCATCAGAGTCTGTAACTCAGTTACATCCTGTCGTCTTCTGGATATAGCATAGTAATGATCACATTTTATTTCACAGATGGGAACATGGCTTGTATCTTAGCCAATATATAGGATAAGCTCTATGCTTTAAGTAGCCAAATAAGAATTTAGTGAAAAGTAATGGTGGGAATTCATTTGTATAGCAGGCTGTACAGAGAGTAGAGTACCCTGACCTCCTCTGTTTGCATTATCTTGTAGATTGCTGAAAGTATGCAGCAGCGTCAATGGACATAAACGGAAAGCAACATAAGTTAACTTATGTGCCCACCTAACAATGAATTAAATGATATGAATAAACTCTGTGTTCAATAAAGATCCAGTCTTAATATTTGACTTCTGCGTGTACTGTAGAATTAGCACAGTTTCTTCCATAGATTTCCACCACATAAATCTTTTCTCTTTCTGTTTTAAATAGCACACAGAACGCAACATCTCAAGGATTCCAAACAAATGAATATGCTGATGCCCAGCTTCAGGAGATTGTCAGAAAAATGCGGGAAAGGGCCACAGCCTATAAGGAAAAGCTGAAAGACCCCGTGTTGTCCTCCCCTGAAGGCAGTCCTACAGCTTGTAAGTGACTCTAGAGTACAAGAAATAGTTGTGTATCTGTTGAGTGTAAAGATGAAAATTCTTTTGCTGGAACAGAAAATGCTGTGATAAAATTTTTCAGTAGGTTTACCTTACCATATCACATTTACTCATTGAAATGGGTCAGCTTATGCCCAGTGAAGTCAAGTTATCTGTAAGTATTTACAGTGAACCAGGTCCCATGGTAAAAGTTCCTGCTGAACCCCGTCACTGTAGAATTTGAGGGAAAATCTTTGGCAATGTCCAGAATTGCCTCTGTCAAGCAGTTTTATGTATTTTAAAATAGATCCCAAATATCTTTATTCATTATGATGAATCTAAAATTTATGAAGAAACATATCTATCTCACTAGTTGATACAGGTCAGTTTGAGATTAGATCTGTTGTGTGAGAGTAAATAAAATTTTATCCAAGACAGCAATCTTCTAGACATGCTGAGGACTCTAGTCACACATTTCAAACAGAGCAAAATCATCTGAAATTCATTAAACATTGACTTTAGATAGAATATAAAACATCAAACAAGTATAATGATCTTCCTCTTTAGAGGAAAGTTTATTTTACTTTATTTCTTTTTCACAAAGAATCGAATGTGGTGATTTAATATTCTGCCATTTTGAGATGTTTATTGCTTATCCAGTTTTTAATAAGCTAGAAAAAAAATAGTGTCAGACGTATAATGAACTGTATCAGTGAATAAAAGAATTCCACTTTTTTTTTAATTACTCTTTGCTCATTTACCTCTTTTGTTCCCCTCATAGAACTCACAATTATTTCTTTCCCAAGTCACTATAGATCCACTTCTTAAATTTGTTTCTAAGATTGTGTAGCCTACTCAGAAGTAAAGCAACCAGAAATAATTGGACAAATATGTGGACAAAATTTTCCAGCATAAAATGGAAGAATGAAGCTCAAAGGAATGCCACTAGGCTTTCTCACCTTAGAAATATACAAAATCATAGGCTTCCCATTAGTTTCACCTGCTGCATCATGCATATCAGATATCATACAAGGGGAGAAATCTGCCCATGGTACTGATATCTTTTCTTATCTATCTCCATCCTAACTGTACGCATTATATGCAACAATTATATAACAAGAAATGCACAGGTGAATTAATGAAAGCTGAATTATGAATTACTTTGGTCTTTTATGGCACTTGTTTTGGGCATTGCCCAAGGAACTGCAGTAACATATATACTGCACTCAACATGAAGTTGAGTGATAGTATTATTACCAGTGATTTTATTACTAGTATTACTATCACTACTAGTGATAGTAGATGTGCGTGATTATATCAAAAGTTATTTTATTCTCTGCTTTCTCATGCACTCAATATTACAATAAATTGTAGCTTTATTCACTGCCAAGTGTGTTTAGAAGAGTTTTTTTTATATGATGAGGCTCTTGTATTTGTTAAAATAGGATATCGTAAATTAAGCCCGTGTTAAAATGTCACACTTTGTGGCTTTCTATGTCACTAGCACCATCAAAGAAGAAGCCTCCACCCCCACCAAAAGAAGAAAAGAAAGAAGAAAAGAAAGAGGAAGCAGAAGCAAAGCCAGAAGAGGATCACTACTGTGATATGCTGTGCTGTAAATTCAAAAAACCTCCACTGAAAAAGTACATGACCTATCTAAAACTACCAGACAGCATAGATTCATACACAGGTAAATTAAAAGCTGTGCTGAAAAATGGGGTAAAACCATGCTGAAGATCTACCTTCTAGTTTGCAGTTCAGAGGCACACATATATCCTACCCTCAAGAACTTTAATTCCAAATAGGGAAAAGAATGAAAACTGATGAGAGTAGTAAAGAAATGGAAAGACAGAGCAATTTCTCTATTGCCACAAAGCTGGTGTATAAAACAACCACAGTCAATATTCAGTGTCACTTGATCTAGAATCTGTCCCATACAATAAGGCCAAATAATTCTTGTCAGTTGTAGCATGCACCAACAAAACATTCTGAGCTTTTTCAGATGCATTAAATTTTAAATGTTCTCACAAACTCTTCTTTTTACCCTTTTGCAATTTCTAATGTAATTCTTAGTTTCAACCTGTGTCACTTTGTCAGCCTGTGCTAATTAAAAAAGGGATAATTATAAGTAGATCACTGCAGGAAGGTTCCCAAATACTGCATTAACATAACTATGTCTAAAAGAATAAGAAAATATTCTGATTTCATGTCTGCAAATGCAATGTTCTGTCTTTCAGATCGCCGCTATGTAGCATGGCTCATGGTTGTGACTGTGGCCTATAACTGGAATTGTTGGTTTATCCCCCTTCGCTTTGTGTTTCCATATCAAACTCCAAGTAATACAATATACTGGTTTGCCATCGACATCATCTGTGATATCTGTTACCTGTGTGACCTCCTGGTTTTCCAGCCCCGAGTGCAATTTTTAAGAGGTGGAGATATAATAGTAAGTATTGAAAGTGGGATTTTCACAGGCAGTGACTATGCATTGAAGTATATTATAGAAATCTGCTAAGATTTTTGCTAATATGTCAGATCTACACAACTTTTTTGGTTAGCAAAGTATACCTATATTCTCCTTCTCTGACCTTTTATTATACAGTTTTGGACGAAGAAAACATATCTATTGGCTGCACTCTGGACAAGCATTGGAATTTTACATATAGAAGTTCTTTTAAAAGTAAAACAGATTAGAAAATAACAGATGCAACAGGCAAAATAAGCATAAAATGCTTTCTTACCAGGAGTAAATAGGGTGTACCTTTATTGGAATGAGTGATTTTATGATTATATGCTCCTATATGCATATATGTTTTGACATGTTTTATGTGAAAATTTCAACTTTCCATTCACATTGTTCAGGAATCACGGCTGAAGACAGCGCATGTTCTGCTAGAGCTGGACAGGATGTAAATGTTTTTTTACAGATTGTGAGATTATAAGTCGTTTACAAAAGCAGAGTAAATTCCTGTAATTTCAGGATATTTAAACAATTATTTATATGAAATCTTTCTAGGGGGGAATGTATATATATATTTATAAACAACTCTGCCTTTTGCTACTGTTTTGTATTATCTTTTTACAGAATAATGCAAAATAAAACCACAAGCACATGCCTGAAAAAGGGTAAAGGCTTACCTTCAACATATCAATAGGGCATACAGAGCATTAATTTTCTTTAATATCTTTCCTTCTTTCGATTCTTTAACATCTTATAGAAGAAAACCAAATGCACAGAACAAATGAGTTTAGAATTTCAGTGTGACATTATTATGCCTAATAAACAAAAAAATCAAAATTAAATATATTCAAAATCAATTTGGAATTAGATTTAGTTCACTGCTTTTGTGTAGAATTTTATATATTGTGCATAAAAGAAATTGCTAATACATTTACAGAGGAACCCCAGATAGAGCTATGTAAATATAGTGCAGATAGATATTGAATGCAGGGCAGTGCAAAGTATTTTTCCATGCCTAGCCACCCAGTAACTGGTAATTTTGCTGAAATCCTACAAAACTCAAGTTTTATGAACAAGGTTTAAATTGTAATGGAGGAAGCTGATCTTTCATTTCCCTGGAATAAAACAGCTGAAGCAGTTTGTACAATTCAAAGATTTTAGTGGGTGAAGAGATCATCTTCTGCTGGATCTCCTGCATTTAGTATAATGCCTAAAATGATGATAGTAAAAAGTCAGAATAGAAATATCTTTAAGATTTTAAGGCTATTTTTTAAGTGTCCCTGGTATAAATTCAATAAGTATAATAATAGATACATTTCTCTGCTCTTGTGATTAGCCTTTCTTATCGAGGTATCAAAATCAGTTCCAAAGGACAGTAATTTAAAAACAAATGCCTAATCATTACTAATGAATGCAACGTTGATTATTATAATGCTTAAAATGCTAGTATGTTAATGTTGGCTTTCAATGAGCTAATTTTGTACAGCTCTATTAGAATCATTCTTTGCATTTCTCTAGAAACTACTGATGTCAAAAGGTTCTTTTGGCCCAAAAATTGAAAAGTATTGGGTCAAGCAACATCTGGTACAAAGACTTTGAGAGGGAAGAGGCAAATATAGCATACTTCATTTGACAAAAACTCAGATTTGGATAAAAAACAGATAAACCCAAATCTAGGTCTAATGAAATTTGGCTTAAGGAAAAATTAGTCTAATGAAAATACTATTTCTTCATTGCAGTAATGGATATTACTCCATTCATTCTTTCAGACCATTACTAATGGGAATTTTAAAAACCTTATTATTAGAAGAATATTCTTACAGTAGAGTAGCAAAGATCATTCTTGACTTGCGGTTCTTGACTACTCTTTTTTCTCTTTTCATCATCACTGTAGTCAGACAAAGTGGAAATGAAGAAATTCTATCACAACAGTATAAAGTTTCGGGTAAGCAGAACCTTCATTACTGGCGTTAATATTGTTGCTTCTGTCAGAAGTATTCCATGGGATCTTTTCTTTCCCTCAAACCCACAGTTGATTTTAAAAAGTCAGCAGAAAGTGTAGACTTGATGCCATGTTAGTTCTTATATCTGAAGATGGTGTCACTTCATACTCATAAATAGTATTTAATTGTAAAACATAATAATTATTAAAGCAATTCTAAATAATAATAATTGGATATAATTAATAAAATTCATAGAAATATAGAATATTAAGGTTGGAAATGACCTCTAAGATTATCTACTCCAACCATCCATATATCACCAACATTGCCCACTGGACCACATCCATAAGTACAACATCTATGGATGATATGGAAAGGAAAAACATCCAAATACAACAAAAACCAGTATCAATAATAATAATAATATTAATATTAATGAGATCCTATGATCCCATGATGAATATTTTGTGTGCAACAGATGCCTTTTGCAGGCTGCAAGCAAAGAGTCTAATTCACCATGCTTTCAGACTGCTTTATGCATCCTGGCCTTAAAAGCTGTAGAAATTTCACGTGGATTGCTCTCTACACCTCTGCTTTCCTGCCACAGGTCTACCGTTTCATTCTTGTCAGAATCCTAATTGAAATAGCAGAATGCATTAATAGCCAAACATCTGAGACACTGTCAATTATCCCCATGAAACAGGCGAAAATCTCAGACACGAGAGACTTAAAAGTAGGGCAGAGCAAAGCTGTTGCTGTTTCCAAAGAGATAATCTTCCCTAACGGTACTTTGGAAGTTATAGGCATAGCATGCTGACTGCTGAAATTTTATACTCAATCATGATTTAATCTAGGTAGGTTTTTGACAGCAAGTAAATGCATTATGATTATTTTGAAGTTTAAATTGATCTATTTGCTCTTCAACAGCTCGATTTGATATCAGTATTGCCATTTGACGTTTTATACTTCTTCTTCGGATTTAACCCGGCATTTAGAGTAAATAGGATGCTAAAGGTAAGTTCTGCATTAGTGATAGATGACTAACCACATATAAATGCTTCTAAAAGTCAGTGAAAAGTTGTTCATAATATTTAGGAATATGGAGCTTAGAAATTGGAAAATATCTTCAGGAATCACCTGAGTCTATGCAACATCAGTAAACAAAACAACAAAGAATACAAGTCAAGATATAGACTAGCCAACCAAAGTCCTTACTCTCTTATTTTTCTTGTGACTTCATTATTTCCTACTTTCTAAAGGTGTTTTGTGATTAACACTGATTCATTTTCATTATTTGAATTTGATTGTAAATTCCAATAATATCATAAATTACCTCTTTAGTTTACAAAGATCCAAAATATTCATTTAAGATCACTAAGATCTTTAAGATCATTTTTGCCAGCAAAGAAGAGCCTGTATGCCATGCTAGTAAAAGTCTGCACCAGTGGAGGTGGCCCACTGTCACTGTTGCCACTGCTTAAATACACCACCCGCAGCCTCACTGTGCTCACATCCACTGTTTGGTCTCCATAAACATTCAGCAAGCAGCAATGAACATCAAATATGTGCCATTTTTATCTCGTAGAGCAATTCAGTTCTGCACATTTGTTTCATATGCACTTCTATGCCAGATACCATGTTGTCAGACTGCCCCTCTGCTGCCATCTGTCCCACAGCTATAAAATGTAATGGAATACTGACAAAAAGGTTCAACCTCTACTGCCATACCACCAACATCTGTCTTCGACATTGTGGGCCAACATAATAAAATAGGAGGCATTACTTTCAGAGCGGTCCTCATATATCCATTTTGGGATGCAGAAGTCAATCATCAGCAGAAATCTGACCTCGATAATGAATGGGACACTCAACACCCAAAACATTGTTTTATTCAGTTTTCCTCTTTGCTTTGCAGTTTATCTTTTAGATAAACTTATAAAGAAAGTTAGACTGCTGCAAAATACATTATTTTCAGAATATGTATATGAACTGTCAGTACTACTAGAAAAATATGTGGGGTGGAGGAGAGTGATTGGATTACTTTCACTTCTTTTCCATTCAGCATAACACATTCTTTGAGTTCAATGATCGTTTGGAAGCTATCCTGGACAAAGCATACATCTACAGGTATGTGCTCATTAAATCCTTGTAGCATGCAAACCCAGGCACAGAACACTTTCTATTTGATTTTATAAGTTGTCAGTGAAGTACAGGATGGAATTTGGTACATCTTTAACTGTTCCGATTAAGACTTTAAGAAAAATTTTTTTATCTTTAATGTAATCATTCAAATAATACATATAAAGCTTCATTTACATAGGGAATCCTGTCCAGCTCAACTGTCCTGCTCAAGTATAGAAGCTATTTTCAGGTGAGATGTTCACCACCCTAGGGCTCCTGTCAAAATTTAACTTATTTTAACAATCTGAAGTTTCTTTGGCTAAAGAGCTAAAGAATGACATCGTAAGGTTTCTAATAGCAGTGCCAAATACTCAGTAGTTGTTTATTTGTACTTAATAAAAGTCATGAGCTTGAGCCTATGATGTTAACATTTTTCTTGAAATATATTCTCCTCATGAATCTGAAAGCTTGATCCTTTACTACACTGATTCAACTTCTAATGAGAATCAGTTCAGTACAGATCTCAAACAATGGTTATAATTGTTGTCTACTGCATTCTGTTCTCAGCTTCTGCATGTCCCAAAAGAATTTTGGTTCCAACTCAGGCAGCTCATGGACATGGATATGGCAAGTTTCACAGGTGCCTCGGCAGTCAATGTTGCTAGGACTCAGTTAACTCATATACTCTTTCACTATTCAGATCAACTACTAATAGTGTTATCAACCTTACATTATCCTGATTCTTCCATCAGCAGATTTCTTTGTCTCAGGCATGGGACATGTTGTGTTCCTTTGTGCTTCTGCAACATGAATACCATCTTATTAAAATAAGACTACCATCTTATTTTATTTCAGAAATTATTACGCTTAACTGGTAGACTTGATATTCATATATTGCAAATAAGATATTTTATGTGATGTAGAAAATCAAAAAGGAGGTTCAAAAATCTTATTCTTTTCACAAACTCACCAGTTCGAGCTTCTAGGAATAGAGCTAGCAAAAGCTCTTACACCTTATCTACGCAATATGTTGGATTTGGTACTTGCCCAGAGAAATACAATATACAAAGTATGAAGGGCTTCCAGAACATTTGTTCAGGCCTCAGTTCACCTGCCTGGATTCAAACAGGTGCGCTAGATCCAGCATGGTCAGTAGTATAACATTGGTAGTCTATGTCAGCTATCTGCTGTTCTTAACAGCTTACAGTCCTACACAGATCTGTCCTGGAATCACACCAACATTTAAACAGAGAAATGGCGCTCACCTGCTGGCATCCTAAAGAACAGTGCACATAGGCAGATTGCTCAGTGGCATGGAGATGCAAAGGAGGGCATGCAATGGCACCAGAAGAACAAACGAAGGAGAGCATTCTACTGAAGAAACCACAAAAATATGATCTCCTGTTACCTTTATGGATCTAATTCAACTAGACTTTATTAAATTTTCATATAACCACCCTCTCAGTTACGATGCACTCAAACTGTACTGCCTTTAGCTTTAGTGGATACAGTCACTACAGAGCAGTCTGTGTGTGTTTAGGCAAGTCCTGTATTTTTCCTTCTGTTAACCCCTTGGATACATGAATGTTTGAGTAGAAAGCTAAGTCCAGGAGATCTTCCTTTTGATCCCCATGCACTGAACAGAGGATATACAATGAGATAATTACTGTATTAAATAGAAAGCCACTCAGTTCTTAAGTAGTTCATCATTGGTGTTATTTGAAGAACCATCCATAAGCGTAAGAACTGGGATTAGGACTGATATAATGCCTGCTGTAGCCACTACATCATACCATTTAGTGGATCTATTGTAGGCTTCCTAGCAAAGCTCTTGTAAAGCATTTCATTTCTGACCTCAAACATTTCTTGGCTCTGGTTCACAGATTTGGAGCCTATCTTGAATGGGATTTGGCAAACAGACATTTGTACCCTCTAGCCTCATTAATATAGTTTCATAGCCAATTAAAAAAGTGGATTATGAACTTCTCAGGAAATCATAATTTAAAAATGATCCTGTGTCAAACATTCTAGGAAATATATTCATTTGACCTTGGAAAAACATGAGAGACAGGATTTTTACTTGCTATTTTTTCACAGAGTAAATACAGGTGGGGAGCTACTTAGTAGATGCCTAGTATATACAGTGTTGACACAAGAAAAAAACAAGAGGTTCTATATTAAAAGAAGAAAAAACTATTCGTTTTTTACAGGAATTCAGTCATCTGTAATTTGGAATCTGTTGACTTTTATAGGGTCATTCGAACCACTGGATACTTGCTGTTTATCTTGCACATTAATGCATGCTTGTATTATTGGGCTTCAGACTACGAAGGACTTGGCAGTACTAGATGGGTGTATGATGGCCAAGGAAACATGTAAGTACCTTTCTCTTGAAAGAATTTTTCCCTAATTTTGCTCCTTTCTGCATCCCCTCCCTTCCCCATGACATTGCATGCAGGGTATGTGTTGCTTTTCAAGTGCGTAGGTAGCTAACTTTTAGCACCATGTCTACTGAAGAGCAGCTTTCATTACTAACACATATTTGGAGGGCAGGTGCAATGAATAATTGGTTTACTATTTTCAGCTTTTATAGGTTTATGAGTCAGTACTAAGCACTAACTTAATTAAACATTTAGAAAGCGACAAGGACCATAAATTAAAGTTACTGATTGCCTTCACCCATGGGAACTGTTAGAAGGATGGCAGAACAATACCTCAAGGAAATCAGAGGCGCAGATTTTTTTCTGCCACACAGCATTGTGTGATTAAAATGCAACATTTTATTCTGGCTAAACACCATCATGATTGGCCTGAAAGAAATTCTACTGGATTTCTTTGATCTTTGGAGAAGGACGTGCTTAACCATGTGGCAAGGAGTGTCCCCAGTGGGAAGGAGTGGATTGTTGGCACACTTTTCACAAACTCCTTGTGACAGCTTAAGGCTGGGTGCCAGATAAGGGACACTCATTAAAATGATGGAAAGCAAGCAAGATTAAAATAAGCAAATTCCTAACATATTCTGAGTGTAGTTATATAAAATGATATACAGTAACTTCATATGTATGAAATAATTTACATTTCTTTCAAAGACCATAAAATAGTTAAAGACACAGAAGCTCAATTTGTTCATTAATTACATTATTTGCAAAATTGCATATAACGTACTGCTGATGACATAAATTACCCTTTAAACAACTTTTCACACTTCTCTGTTAATAGCTTGGAGACATGCTCTTATTGCTTGAAATTTTTTTATACTTCACAACTTTGATGTGAAGTCACTGTTTTGAAGGGTAAGAAAAATAGCCTTTGGAGTAAAACATTTCATGTAAAGTAGCATTGATTTTTTATAATTAGGGTTCTCTCTAAAAAAAAGAAAAAGAAATAAAAGACATCTGAAGTTTATATACACAGCTTGAACACTGCAACCAGATGCAAGATAGCAGGCCCATGTTGCTCAGGGGAACCACTTATGTAAGTAAACTTATACACAGGTATTTATTCGCACGATCAAGTATTCTGGATATCTCACAAGAAAAATGCATATTGAAGTTCTTTCACAGCTTTTTCAGTTAATGTCATTCTTGGGAATACTTGCCTGCTAATTAAAAATCAAGATAACTACTACTAAGCAATCTGAAGGCTCTCAAAGTAGAGAGCTTACTCAGTCTTTAAGCTTTTAATGTTTTTTCAGAACAGCCTAGAAAACAGATAGAAAATTCTTCTTATTTTTCACAGTAAAAAATATTTTACTTTTCATTCATGCAAAAAATTGGTAGAAATTATTTGCTAGCTTGACCACAGACAATGCAGTTGTGCACAAAGGCAATGGTCAGGTTTTAGCACTTTGTGGTACATTTTCCATGAGGAGACAGAAACACTTTTTGAATGATGTTTCACTGAAATCACATGGGATTTGGGGTAGAATTTATTATTTGTAATAATTATAGATTAGTAATTTAAGTCTTTAAACTGAGATGATGAAATAAAATACACGAGTGTATATTCCTATATATTTCAATAACCCGTTAATCTACCTCATCCTCACTGGTGGTGAATGTATACAATTAGTCTTTCACCTCAATTTAACTTATACTGTATTATAAAATCACAGGTATGTTGAAACCCAAGCTTTACTCCCACTGCAACACACCCAAGTCAGATACTCAAGATGTTCCATGCATTAAAACTGCATTTGATGAACTTCCTGTAATTAGGCAACAGACCTCAATCCTTCCTAATGCAAGTGAATATCATCACAGATGCAGCACCATAATGCAGAGTTTATGTGAAGACAGTAACAGGATATTGAAAAAGTCTCTTAATTATAGATAAGTGAACAACTTGAACCATATGTGTTTATTTTCAGTCTAGTTCAACTATGTAAGAGATTTGTTTATTTCCTTGGGAAAATGAACAAATTCTCTAGCAAGTGATTCAAAGCAGGAACCTAACGTCATTGTTCCGAATTGACCTCACTGCCTCTAAGGAAAATTGAACCCAGGGAGCAAAAATTCTCATGCAACCCCATCCGTTCAACATTAAAGTTAGGCACAAATCATTTCACTTTGCTCATAATATATCTCTTCTGCCATTTGCAAGTCATCCATGAGTGGAATGCAAAATTCCCCAGCATGTATACTAATCAAAGCATCCATTTGCATACTAATGATGTTTCTCTATAGATTGCTGCCTTCCAGCTCTGGGGCAACATAGCAGATATCTGGAAATCCCAGAATATAGAATCATAGAATCATAGAATCACAGAATGGCCTGGGTTGAAAAGGACCAGAAAGATCATCTAGTTTCAACCCCCCTGCCACGGGCAGGGTTGTCAACCACTAGACCAGGCTGCCCAGAGCCACATCCAGCCTGGCCTTGAATGCATCCAGGGACGCAGCATCCACAACATCCTTGGGCAGCCTGTTCCAGTGCTTCACCTCCCTCTATGTGAAAAACTTCCTCCTAATATCCTAACATGATCACTATATGTGCTAGAAGAATTCAACTCCTCTGGTTTGCAGTGCCCAACATGCAGTAAGACTGTTGTAAAAGATGTTGTAAAAGATGCTGCATATGTGCACATCAGCAATGAACCATGCTTACAAATAACTCTGAAGAGTCGCACTCACGGTGATTGCCATAGAGATCATTTTGTGCCTCTGGAAAAAATGTGAAAGCTCAGCCCAAGCCTTATAGATGCCAGATCTAATGCTTTCAGACCTGCTGCCTGTAGCTATATTTTGTATAAGCCTTTGTAGTTTACACCTCATTGTCTGAGCTCATCATGCCCACTGTTACTCGATGAATTGGTCACTCAAGAAAAAATAGGTATCAAGAAGGACATCGTTAGAACACCACCTAAAAAAATCTCTATTCCACTTCAAATCAGTCCTGGTTGTAATCAGGGAGGAGCCCTGAAATAATTCCTCACTCAGCTGTGTGAATACCACCTTGAAATCTGACAGCACAAAAGTTTCATACAGCTCGATTAACCAAAACTATGTAAAAAGTTCAGCGTATTCCGAAATAGACTTTTATGAGGAAGATATTTTTATTGGCGTAACATTACAAGGTATCTTATATGCAGTATTTCTAAACTTTTTCATACCTAGGACTTATTTTAGGAAAAAATCTAGAAGCCGGATTGCATGAAGGATAAACATCCTGTCTGTGCTGTGAAAAGGGAAAATCCCCTTCTTGTCTCAGGTTGTTTGCTCTAACAGTAATCATACAGCAGTCGAGTAAGCCGTGCAGTAAGCAGTGATGTTTTCCAGACTCTCTAGCTCACTGGAAGCAGAGCTGCTGACACTGAAGCTGTAGTCTGTTTTTTTTCTGTCATTCCCTAAGCAAATCTTACAGTCTAATTTCTCAGAAAACACTTTCCCTTCTTTTTCATCTGTTCAACTGTTATGTCTGATGAAAACAAAAAACAGTAAAATAAATAAATAGAGAAGATATAAAACCTGTGCCTAAGAGACAGTTAATATCATGTCACTGTGCTAGTAGAAAAATTCCTTTGAAGTAAAATCACAGAAAAATGCTCTGCATTAATGATGTCCTCAGAAAGATGTGGGCAGTTCTGCAAAAAACCCTGAGAGTCTGCAAAGAATCATGGCTAGGGCACCTAAATTCTTCTGAGGAGCTGCTTCCATGTCTGATAGAGATGCCCAGAATGGAAATTATATCATGGACTATCATGATAGACATAACAAGCCTGGCATTCAAGGCCGTTGTGAATGAGAGAGTTTGTTAATTAGTTTCATTTCCTATATAACTAGCACAGAAGTACTGCAAATTTCTTCCATTTTTATATTTATAAATTCTACATGTTTCAAGCACTACAAAATTCACAGCTATAACAAATGAATATATTAGCCTGCCCCATATGACAAATCCCCTCAGACAAGCTAGACACATCATTTTAAGCCTAAATCTGTAATTCTTCTAACACAGATCTGAGGCTTGCTCTCCCTTTTTCTCTATGCTACAGAACTCAGAGTGAAAGCTGCCATTTACACATATTTTGCTTGAAGCGTGAATAGGTGATGCTGTTTTTGAACTGAAGTGAAAATTTTGTACTGGTGTAATTTAGTTCTCCTTTCATCATCTCTAACAAGGAAAAAATATACAATGACACATCTGCAATGAATTTTTTTTTGACTCACGGACTCTGAATGGAAACTACCAGTTCTGTCTGTTAAAATCTAAAACACCAAAACTACAGTAGAAGTAATCACCACTACTGCATCATTAATCTGAGAGCAAGAAAAATATGATTGCAGCAAAAACAATAAAAAAATTGCTTGTTAAATTTTGGTGTTTTAGATGAAATATTTGAAAACACTTTCAAGTGATTTAAAATGGAACATTCTTCTTTGGAACTAGTCACTGTTATGAGTTCGTTCTCTTCTAATTGCACAAAACTGACCCTCCAATTGTATTATTACATGAACCATTTAGGGGTGGAGTTCATATTTTAATAAGAAAGGATTTAAAGGGAGAGCCATCAAATTAAAATGTGCTCCTGAAGACTGCAATCAGATCAGGGGACCTCAAAATCCAGGCACGCATGAGAAGATGAATGATAGACTGTCTCAAAACACGCATCTCATAAACAATTTCTTCTTTCTTATTTTGGGGAGGGGAAGGGGGGGGATCCTTTGTTTTGTTTGCGTGTGTTGTTTTGATTTTGTTGTTTGCTTTTTTTTATTTCAAACTCAATAAATTTCAAAAAATAGAGAGAATCTTGATTGTTTCAGATGCAGTCATCAATGAAATGACAGGAAATCATAATTTTAATCATTACAAAAGTTGAAATCTAATTGTATAGAGACTTATAAAGTCAAATTCTAACGAGTGTGAGGTTTTTAAAAACATTCCTACAGCAGTTATTTGTTTGCTCAGGAAAAAAGGAAACAATAGCACATTCATGGCAATGATCAAAACTAATTAATCCCAGATGCGTACTATGGGGGATGCTACACTATTAATGATGCCATGTTTTAGCATGAAATTTTAAAAAGAATAATAGAGATGCCACTTTATTTACATAAAGATTTTGCATGGCTATTCTCACAAAATCCAAATAATGAACTCTGTACAGGTCCTTCTTTTTATTTAAATAATCTTGAATGGAATAAACTCTTGTCACGTGCAGGCCTGCGAAAAGAAAACTGTACGAACAGAACAAAAGTCTTTGGTCAAAGGGCTCGATCTTGAGTAGAGGAAGTAAGAGAAAGCAAATGAGTACAGGGAAAGTCAATACAACCCGTAAGTCACAGTACAGTCTTAATGAGTGACCATTGCTTACTGTTATATTTGTCCTCCAGATTAAGAGAACTTTTGAGAAACACTTGAAGGTTGTTCACATGGTAGCCATGAAGAGCTCTTCCCAAGAATGGGGAAAGAGTGAAGAAGGCAAGAAAATGTTTGCTGGGGTGATAGAAAGGGTAGTAGAGGGCAGCCACTAGGAGAAATTAAAGCAGAAGTCAATTTTTTGGTGCTGCATTACACAGAGGTTTGGAGCAGCAGGACTAACATGTAGCTTGTGAGAAGGTGTAGCTTTTGTTTGACATGACACTGGAGGTAGAGACAAAAAAGATAGCCCAGAAGCAATGAGAATAATGGGACAGAAAAATTAGGTGACTGCATTGCATTTGTCATACGCAACATAAAACTTCTGACTGCCATCATCAAGTGAAACCACAGAAGGCGCATTCAAGACGTGTGTGTATCTAGTCTGCTATGCATAATATCTGCCAAGTCTCTCTCTACACCACGGCTTCTTCAAGTCTACCCAATCCTTGGCATCTTCACCCATCAAATTCTAATGCAGTAATTTCTACACAGGCAGTTTCACCTATAGAAGTCTTCTGCATTGCTCCACAAAATGACTGGAGAATGTGAAACAACTGACACATTCTCTGTATATTGTAGTTTTGTTGTCAGTGAAGATATTCTGTTCAATGTGATTTATGTAACTGTGTCATTTCTAAAATTATAACTGTTCATAAAAAATGTTGAAGGTTTTTCGACTGAAAGGCATCACTGAAACGGCCAACCACAGCATGTGTATATTTAGTTTCAATCATATTAGAACCTGCACTCGATAAAATCTCTGTCTGCATCCACAGGTACCTGAGGTGTTACTACTGGGCAGTTCGTACTTTAATCACCATCGGTGGCCTTCCAGAACCACAAACACTCTTCGAGATAGTTTTTCAACTTCTGAATTTTTTCTTGGGTGTCTTCGTCTTCTCCAGCTTAATTGGTCAGGTACATCAAAAATCCAATAACTATATACGTTCAGAGTACTGTAATGTAACAATAATATATCCAATTTTGTTCTATTTTTTTCCAGGAAAAACTTTAGCTTCACTATGGATGTCCCTCTTTCTCATTATCATCCATACTAATTCTTCTGACCACTGCGTGTGTTTACTCAGTTCCCAGTTTTGTAACTTTTGCACACAAGCTGACCTAAAGCTGTTAATGGAAATCTCAAAATTTCTGTCAGACTAGAATTGTGCTCTCTCCCAGAAGAAACAAAATATTTGTTAAACAGAAAACTGAATATTTATCTTGGCTTTCATTTGGCAGGAGGGAAAAAAAAGCCCACAGCAAAGCAAATCAGTTATATTTTCAAAACAAACATAATCCAGCATGAATGATATCCAGCATGAAACTGTTAAATTTGAGTTTTAAATCCATAGGTTCTAAAATACCTTGCCTCCAGAAAAACAAATGGTGTGGCTCCTATGTCAGTTTGTGTCTTATTGGATTTCTGTACAAATCATTCCGGATCTTTTGATTTGTACATGTCTGCTATTGGGAGAATTAAGATGAAAAGATGAAGATGAAAACTGATACAAGTTATTGGGTTAAACTTCATAGTTTACAAGCGTGTAAGTCTTTATTTTGGTAATTTGATATAACTGCCAAAGTGGATTTGCTTTTGGCAACAAGTGTAGTCAACTGTAGAATCAAAACTTGCTATTAGTACAGCTTCATTGTATTTTGTTGCAATTCCTGTTTACAAAAAGATCTTAAACTACTCCTGATTTAAAGTACTTCTTTAAGATTGTTATTTCTTTTGTGATCAATTTTATTTCTGTAATCAGGAGCAGAACTTACCCCAGCAGCACACTGGGCCACTGCAGTATTAAGCCATTCTTCGAAAAAAAAATTATATTTTTGTTGGAATGTCAAATCATGTTCCTGGACTAAAATGTTCAAGATCAACTTATAGCCCAAAGTGGATTTTTAAGACTGATCAAGATTCACTTAACAGTTTAAAACATGCAGGTGCCAGCTGATGTTATTACAGAAATTTGGCCCAGTTTTTAGTGGCAGGACAAGGGGGAATGGCTTTAAAATCTGATGTTAGATTTTAGGAAGAAATTTTTCACTCAAAAGGTGGTGAGTGCTGGCACAGACTGCCCAGAGATGCTGGGCAGAGATGCTGATGTCCCACCCTGGATGCGCTTAAGGCCAAATTGGATGGGGCCCTGGGCAGCCTGATCTGCTGGGTGGCAGCCCTGCCCATGGCAGGGGGTTGGAACTGCTGATCTTTAAGGTCTCCTTCAACCTAAGCCATTCTATGATTCTGTGGTACGATGTGATTCATTTCCGGCTTGTGTGGCACAACAAATGCAGAGTAGTTTTATTACAGGTATTTAAGAAAGCATTATCTGTATTTTTCATCCAATTCTAGAAATAAAAGCAGAATAAGTGGGAAAACACAAATGAGTTCTTTAAAAATTATAATGCAGACTGTTTCTTACACAACTAGCTTGTCTTTGATGTTTCTGAAAAAGCAGATGAAGCAACTCTATAAAACATGAAACTGAATGTATAATTAATCAGGAATTTTGTAAACAAATGTTTTACTCCTTTTTTATGTTGTTGACAAGATACTCAAATGAAGACTATTTTGTTGAAATGTGTAGTAACATAACTGATGTTTGCAGATGAGAGATGTAATTGGAGCAGCTACAGCAGGACAGAACTACTACCGTTCCTGTATGGATAACACTGTCTCTTATATGAACACATACTCAATTCCAAAACTGGTTCAAAATCGTGTTCGAACCTGGTATGAATACACATGGGACTCTCAGGGAATGCTGGGTAAGGCTTTCCAATTCCATTTATGTAGCAGCTCAAAATGAGTGATCTCTGCAGATATAGCTATAAGGTGAAATGTACATTTATTCTTTACTGAATTTCATGGGAGAGGGTGAGAGGAGGATACTCAATTTCCTCCAGAAAAGCAAAAAACTCCAAAACAATATGACACTTACTACGTCACAGATTTTGTTAATTTACACAATACTCCAGTTATATCTTTGGACAACATACGTAATTCAAAAGAAAGTAAAGGCATACTAGCCATCTTCCTCATTTGAACTCAGGAATGCAATAATTACTTCACTAATCACTTCACTTCTGTGAAGTTACATTTCTGTACAATGCTAATTTTTACAGACATCCTCTCTTTCTTCCTTTATATCTGTGTATTTTCCATCTAACAATGTTTTGTTGTTGTTTTTTTTTTTTTTCTTTTACAGATGAATCAGAATTACTGGAGCAGATGCCAACCAAAATGCAACTAGCCATTGCAATTGATGTGAACTTTGCCATTGTCAATAAAGTTGACCTATTCAAAGCAAGTACTTTAACAAAAAAATGAGTAACGTGATATCTGTAGGGTGGAAACCTTGTTTTTTGCATGTTGCTACACAAAACAACACATTTGTTAATACTCAAGGCAAGCTAAGTCTATTATATACCTGAGTCGATAGAGACAGGTCAGGACAAAGCCAAGGGATGACTTTGGTTTTGTGTGTGTGTGTCAAATCAGAGATAAAAAAAAGAGCAAATGAGGTTAAGAAACAGTCCTGTCGTACCGACATGTTAAAGCTGATGTTATGGTCAGACCCTAAGTGATTGCAGAATATAGCAAACCACAAGAGCCAGATATAGAAGAATACGATTTTTGGTACAGTTCACCTTGCTGTCTACTACTTAGCACTGCCTGAGAGGTCACCAATACTATCTGTTCTGAGAACATAACTTTGATGTAGCGAAAGCTGTATTTCAGTAACATTTTGTTCAAAGAGCTTTCTCATTGTTATCATGATAGGTTTCCAGAGAGATTTCTTTAATGCAGTACTTAACATTGGATTTGTGACACAAAAAGTGGGAAGACGTTGCATTTTTAGAAGTAATCTTGAAATACATTAAGCTTAACAGGTTTTTTTAGGACAATTGCAAGAAGTCATGATATCTCTGTTTAAACATTACGTAGTAATTCTGCAATATTTTCTGAAGACATGGAATTCACAGATTCATACCAGCATTTTACATGATCTTATTTTTTTCTCAATCACTATTAAAAAAATTCCCTAAAAGATCTACAATCCACAGCAAATAACGCTGCATTTCTACAGCAGTCAGACTTAGGTGTAAAGAAGCTTACTGCATTTAAAAAAAAAAAAAATTAGAGATGGTTGACCCAAAGAGAACTTTATCAGTATCTGAAATGAAAGTTCTTTTATCTCCTTTATAAGCTGGTCCTTGACATGTTTTCCTTTTACATGCTACTTATGAAACCCCATATCATACATGTACTACTTTGCTATCCAGTGTAAGCACTAATAATCACTTGTGTTCCTGAATAAATACAGCATAATTCTAATTATTTTGACAGGGTTGTGATACTCAGATGATATATGACATGCTGCTAAGATTGAAATCCATTGTGTATTTACCTGGTGATTTTGTCTGCAAAAAGGTGAGCTCTGCAGTGTAGTAATACATAATAATATGTATTTTAGAAAAAAAGTTCAGATAGAGGTCAAAAGTAGCCTTCAAATAAAATTAATTCTGAGTGAAGTAGTTAATATAAAAATAACGAAGATACTATGTATAATAATAACAAATTTGCTCTCAAGTTTCAACCTAGAACAAGACAATATGGATTTTATTATTGTCAAACAAAATTATAGTAGCATGGGAAAGTACTTAATATGTAATAGTAAATATGACTTATCTGGTGACACCTCATGAAGTCTGGATATTTAAAAAGGAGCAAGCTCAATTTTTGTACGTATACAAACTTAGCCTACAGATCTCAATCCATGATGCTTTGCGTGTGCTTCATTTGCATATTACAAACTCTGAAGCTGAATTCCCAAGAATGTAGAAATTACAGTACATCCCATACTGCTCCCTACAGCAGGACCTGACCTTGCTCTGTGTTCACTCAGTGCCATCTCCAGACTGTGAGCTGAATGCTGTCACATTGTCCCTTAGGATTTTAGCTCAAACACGTCCTTACTTAACAAAGGTAGATGGCTCATCTTCTGACCAAGTGATCCCAAGTCTGTTTGGTCCAAAAACCATGGTAATCCTATTGATGTTGTAACTTGGAATAAAATCCTGATGGAACTTGAGAGCTGGGAGCACCTCCTATGTGGATGCACATTGGGCTCATCATACTTCACCTTAGGGGGCTGTGACATAAAGGTTTGCAGAAGCAGATTATGAGATAGAAGTATGAGCCATACGTTTTCAATTCTGGTGGCACTGCTACTGCATTTTGACTTTTAAATTGAAAATGCTGCTTTACTCCAGTAGCAGAAAAATAATTATTTGCCTGTCACTGAGATACTATGAGTACTGTTATGATCGTGTTTACTCCAGGTTGCCTGCTTTTTATGATGATACTGATGAATCTTAGCAGGACTTGTGAAAGATAATAGGCAAGCTAATAACTCTTAAACCATCCAGTCATTACACAGAATTAGACAAATTTTTGAATGATTGTTTATTCTTATTTTCCTTGTAAATTAGTTAAGTGAAGCTTAGAAGTAACAGAATGAAAACTGAAGTTTTTTAAACCATAAAGCACAGGCTTTTTTGCACTTCTCTTCATTAAATATGCTGCTGAATTACTTTTGTTTCCGCTAGAACAGAGGATGAAAGCAACTGATACAATCCTGCTTGTTATTAGTCTTCATTTTTCAGGTTGGCCTGGATGGTTTAACTTCTCAAATACTGCCTCACATCAATTAGATACGCAAAGTCAGTCCTCACACTTGCGCTCAGTGCTAGGCAAAGTAGCACAAACATTTATTTCTCTGTAATACTGGTGAAACTGCGCATGATAAAAGGGAGAGACATTTACATAGATGTTTGTCAGATGATTTTACTTTAAAAAGAAAAACAAAAAACAGTGATCATTATATGTATGTGTTTCTGTGCCTAGGGAGAAATTGGCAGAGAGATGTATATCATCAAACAAGGTGAAGTTCAAGTCCTTGGAGGCCCTGATGGCACTAAAGTTCTGGTTACACTACGAGCAGGAGCTGTATTTGGGGAGATCAGGTCGGTCCACCACTGTTTATAACACTTTCTTCAGAAGTGGTTAAATAATCAATGGTTAAATAAATGGTTGCTTAGCTTCTCTCTGGTAAGCATGAGAGATAGCATGGAAAGGTTAGAAAGATGGGTGAGGTCAACCAAGAGAATGCTGAGCAGGTCTATACAGATAAGTGAAGGAAAGTCCATGTAAGTGAAACATCAGAGACTAATCTGCCAAGACCTCAGACTCCAGGACAGTGTACACAAGGATGTATGGATGGATTTCTCCTTCAGGATTTAAAAGGTTGAACACATCTTTCTGTTCCAAAGTCTGCACAAAGGCAGGACCAAATGTATTTTATTGCCTGTATAGTGAGACTAGCTGCCCTTACACACTAGAGAGTAAAAATGATAATTTCTAACAAAGGAGATAAAAAATCTAAAATAGCAATACAGATTGATTCATTTAGGACCTGAAGTAGAGATTAAGTTGATGAAAGTCAGCATGTAAATTTTCAGATGTATTAGTTTAAGAGAATACAAAAAAGAAAAGGGCTGACAGACCAGGTTTGGGGGTCTAAGTTTCTCCAGAGGAGAAAGTTTTTCTCGAGAGTTACAAATGTTTTTTATATTCTCCACATAGCTGCTTTGCAAAATCCATTAGCTCTTCTGTGCCTTGTTCACCAATTAGACAACTAAGAGATGGATTTTAGGCACTGCATCCCCTATTGAGGTTGGCCTGAGGAAAAGTAACAAAATACATTTGCTGCTGCATGTGATAAACTGGATTCTTGATTTCTTCCAGCTGCACTCCTGTTACTATTAATCCTCTTGCTGGTAGCCTTAATCTGCCTTTTGAAAAGTGGTAATCAGCTCTGTGTTAGGTTTATATTTATCTTCCACTGCGTCTCCCATTGTGATAGTGGAAACTTTCCCATTTATTCAGCAATGGGTGTACAGAGACTTCTCAGAGCTGCGCATGGAGAACACTTGATAAACCCCATAGATACAGACCTTCTTTGTTGAGTGGGAATGTGAGGCTATATCAGCTCTTTGCAAGAAGGTTATTTTAAAAGTGTTTCTCTGTGTGACAATACAATACCAGAGCAAAGCTTCAAAACAAAATGGCGTGTTGTGCGTTATGCAGAAAGTCTGAGAATGCAGTGATTTTCAGGTAGGGACAGGTACTGAAAAGGTAAAAGAAAATCTGCAGCATCCCAGAGATATAATACATACACAGTTTTCAATTATTTATTAGTTTTGCATTTGGAGTGAGGACATTTGTTTTCAAACTGAGGAATGTTCATGATTGATTTGAAAATAAGGAGAGGATTTTCAATGTTTTGATCTAACAAAAGTGAGGAGTTGTTTCCAGATGAGATCTACACAGCTGCCTTTAAAGATTCATTTCCCAGTATGTTTTGCTCTTCGCATAATTGCCAGGGTGGCCAGGAAAGCCCTCAGCAATGCTTAAAACCTACACTTCTCGTCTTGTTTTATTCATCATTGACCTACTGTGTTGGTGGAGGCAGCATACTGGTACAGACTCCGTTACTTTGCATATAAATGACAGGCAATGGATAAACCCGAGGAGAAAACACATAGCAACTGGCAGAAATCTCCGAAATTGAAAAGTGAAGACATGAAACACTAAGTATACCAGCAGAAATTTATCCTTTTCCTTGTGGCAATATGTTAGAAAATAATGAGTTTATACAGTGCCCTTCTGTATAAGCTCTGTCAAGGTCTTCTGAGACCTGTACAGCAGAGGAAAATGAAAAAACAGTCTTTAATGGATGAAATATTGCTTTATGCAGCACATCCAAGTTTTCCCCTCAGCATTCATAGTGTGGTTAGCAGCTGGTATTGAACTGCTATCATTTCCACCTGATTTTTTGAATCAAGATTTGTGCAGAGAATCATGTCAGCTTCATTCTGAGTGGTTTAATTATATGAATTATAAGATACTACCTACTTAATCTCACTGTTCGAAATGCATTTAAATCATGCTTATAAAGTCTCTACGGGCAAAGGAGTTGAAGACAACAAAGAATGTTCATTCATTTCAAAAATATATCCTGAATTATACTAGAAGGCCAATGCAAGACTGATGTTCAAGCCAGTCCTTTGCCAATCCTGTTTTAAAAATTACTGTAGAAAGAGATTAAGCAATAGGAGCTGCCTTCCAATTAACATCGTACCTTCATTACTACTTTCCTGTACTGATAATGTCATTTTAGGGAAGCAAAATAATCTCAGAAACGGAGACAAAAAGAATGCTGCCATAATGAGAGCCTGTCTGCACAGACAACCGAGAAAGGGAGAAATCCAAGAGAGGCAAACTGCAACACAGTGCTTCATTAGCCCAGAGAAGCGTACGCATCAAGCTAGCTGTCCTAATTCATCCACTTATTATTATCTCACTAGAACAATTTCCCATCAGAAAATGGAAATTCTGGAAAAATCGCAGCATTTTTGACAGGAAAATTTCTAAATGTTTGGCTTTGTTTTTAGCCTTTCAGTGGGTGTTGTAACTTTAACTTCCCTTTAAAAAGCCAAAAACTAAAGGGAATATTTAGCTTTGTGAAAGCCTGAGTTTCTACATTGGCCCAGCAGCAGTAGCTGCTCCTTTTCAGTGAGCTCTGCCACTTCAGGTCTGACATTTGGCTCAGAAGCCAGATCCAGACTCCTTCCTGATTTACCAGCTCTTTCCAGATGTACAGATATGCCCAGCTGAGGACCCACCGCACTGCACATTCAGTTGATATGCACGTCATTCCCTGGATCAGTTCGCTAATTTCAATGAATGGCTGCTTCCTACTGAGCTCAGCTATAAAAAAGAAATAGATATGCTAAGTCATTGCTTTGACAACTTCATACCTCCAGATTTAAATTGCTATTATAAGAATTCAGAAGTTATCATCTCATATAAGTATAAAATCATTTCAGGCTAACTGCAGTAAAAACCATAAGGTAAAAAGGCAATTTTCCTTATTACTGTAGATGTTATAGCATCAAGAACCACTGCAAGGACAATGCCAATTATTTGTAAAGATTTAGTCTATCACAAGACTTTTAGCAGAATGGCCAAAATAGAGTCCATAATGCTACCTTTAGTCAAAGAGGATTCTGTTTGAGCAATGACTGCTTCCCTCATAAAATTCATCTCACATCATCACCGTAAGAAAAGAGCTGTTCCCTTTAGTCCTATCTGCCTCAACAAAATGAGCTTGTTATTAGAAAAGCCTGAAAATGATTGTACAATGACTTGTTGAGAAGTGATTTATCAGAACCCAAAAACTGTTTGCAATTTTCTTCAACTGCTTTTCTTATTGTGCAAATACTTTTCTGCCTGAGAAACTGTACAGAATTGTAAAAGAAGACAATATGCTGCATTTTATACTTGACTTCATAGGTTGATTTTTATCTTGGATAGCAGCAAAACTTTGTGTCTGCATAAAAATAGACTTATACACAGAGTTCAGAGGTCTTGTGATCCTTTATAAATCAATTATATTATCAGTAGAATCAAATGCTTATAAATGCTATATGCATATCCTTAATACTAAAAAATAGCATTGGTATATCCTGGTTGGTATTGATGATAAGTATAAATTCATTTTTGATAGGGTCCAGACTATCCTTTATTAAAAACCTTTAAATTTAGGTATTAGAAAATATTCTTTATATACGGTAACACACTGTGAAACATTTAAGGGACAAATCTCTACAGTGAATCTCCTCACATTGCGATAAAGCAATTTTACTATTAAGAGTAAAATGCAACTTCTGTTGCTTAACATCAAAGAGGATAAATTAATTCTTTTCATTTTGTTTTCTTCAGAAAAGATGGACAATTTTATTTTTACATAGATATCCTTCCTATGTCCAACCCCTGCTTGCTAAACTGGTCTAACACTTCACTTTCTAAACAAAATAGCCTTCAGTTTCTGACAGACACATTTGTAACTGTCAGCTTGAAAGGCCTTCCAAATCCATATTGTTAAATTTGCCAACATCCAAATGTAAGATGTGATATGTGAGAAAACCAAAACCCCACTGAAGTTATTCACTCAGGGAAATTACAATTCTTGGAGTCATTTATTCATTGTAAATATGCCTTCAATTATAATAGTCTTATGCTGCTCTCCCTATGATGTTAAATCATTTTCAACAATAAAAATGAAATGCCAAGTTCACACAAGGACTAAAACAAATGCAGTCCTTGCTGTAGTGTCTCTTGGGAGAAATGTGTGTCCAGAGAAGGGCAACAAAGCTGCGAAGAGTCTGGAGCACAAGTCTTATGGGAGTGGCTGAGGGAACTTTGATTATTCAGTCTGGAGAAGTGGAGGCTCAGGGGAGACTTTATCACCCTCTACAACTGCCTGTGGGTGAGGGGGAGAGTTGGACTTTTGTCCCAGTTAACAGCGATAGGAAGAGAGGGAATGGCCACAAGTTGCACCAGGGGAGGTTCACCCTGGATAAGAGGAAATATTGATTCTCCAAAAGAGTAGTAATGCACTGGCACAGGCTGCTCAGGGAGGTGGTAGAGTCACCATCTCTGGAAGTGTTCAAGAAGCGTGGAGATGTGGCACTGAGAGACACGGTTAGCGGGCATGGTGGTGATGGGTTGATGGTTGGACTAGATGATCTTAGTGGTCTAATCCAACCTCAGTGATTCTATGATTCTGTGATATGCCTCTTCCCAGAAAGAATTTTCACAGTCCAGGACCAACAATCCTGACCAGAAGTGACAATATGTCTTCTTGATACAAGAAGATATTTCCAGTCACAACTGCAAAGGGACTTTACAGAAATCAGATAGAACACTCAGGTACATTAGTGAGCTTTTTTGTTACATCTTCAGTGGAGAACCAACTTCAGAGATTCCTCACTAGGTCAAGCAGCGAGGTGATTAACAATGTTTATTTTCATTGCAGCCTATTAGCCGCAGGTGGAGGAAATCGAAGGACTGCCAATGTGGTGGCTCATGGTTTTGCCAACCTTTTCATTCTAGACAAGAAAACACTCAATGAAATCTTGGTGCACTATCCTGACTCAGAAAAACTTCTGATGAAGAAAGCAAAGTATGTCCTAAGAACAATTTTAAAATCACTGTGTTTAGCCTTTGAATGGAAAGTTGTTGCTCCTAGACATATTTCCATTCATTTCTCTGGAGAATAACGTAAACACATTTGTATTTAGAGGTCAGATTTGTCTGCTAGAACATACGGGAAGCCATGCTTCCATGACAGGGATTCCAAGAGTTGTGAGAACACAGTAAATAGAATAAAGTCCTGAATGCAGTTGCACTTCAGGTAACAAAACAAGAGGCACAGATGTGTATCAGGACAAAACTCCTAACATAGACAAGAAGTCAGAAAATGCAAGACGGATGTGAGTTAAGCTGCAGGTTTTCAAAGATGCAACCAAAAACCTGCAATTAGTTCTACAGAGATACACTTCGATGCACCCACAGGCTTGCATGCTTTTCAAAATATGAAGGACCAGTTAGAAGCTGATTTAAAGTAACACCTGGCAAGACAAAAGATAAACACACAGATCTGAAAGCTGTGCATTCTGTGCAAAGAGATTCTGAAACAGGATTTCAAATCAGAACTGTTTCTTGTCCTCCTTTCGCTGGAATGCAGTTTACCCTGGCTTTGACAGGGCAAAATGCTGTCATATTTTGCTGTAAGATTATGAACATGATTGCCTTTCTACCCTGTAAAAGGTTGAAATGCATGAAACAATTTGTTTTATTGGTATACTTCAACACTCCTATTGTTCTCAGCAGTTGCCTTGCATAGGTATCAAAGGTTGGAATAATGCTCCCAGACTGAAAGTTCCACCAGAGAAGACTAAACATAGCACAGAAGTGACATTTTGTTCATGGAAGTGTTAGTAGATGGTTGCCTTCAGCATGTTACAACAGCTCTGGTTATCAAACAACAGTATCTTGAGAAACCTTGCATCCCTGAGGATGGGACCTAGGCACAGAATGGGCTGATTGCCACCAGAAAAGCCTAAGTATCTGTTCTGTAAGAAACTTTTCCAAACAGCCTGTTGAACTCTTGTCCATGGCATTCCTAGCTCATAGTATGAGGTATGACAAAAATGAAAGTAAACTTCATCATACAGAAAGCCAAAGACATTGAAGAGCTTAAATTCTATCTGAAGGGCCACATGCCAGCCAGACACTGTGGACTCTTGACAATAACAAATACTGAGAAAAGTAAGTCTCTTAAAAGCTCTGGTACTTGGAGTTACTGAAAACCAATAGCACATATTCTTGGCTTTCAGACTCAGTGAGGGGCCCCTAAACAGGCTGATATGATGCCCATGGCACCAAGCAAGGTAGAGGTAGATGCACAGATCTTGCCCACCTGTAAAGTGTTTTCACATCTGTGTCTTCAGAGATTAGTTTTCAACCCCAACACCAACAGGTAGAAAGACAGAACAAGCTCACTGACTGATTATCCCCGGCAATTATCCTTCCTGACTTACAGCTTGTTTCTAAACAGTGATACGATCATCATTACTTGTTATTTCTGTTTCTATGTCCTGCATTATGCTCTCCTGCTTCCTTGCCCACTGTAGTCATATCCTGCTAAATCACTGCATTCTGCTTTCTATGGGCAAATTCTCTCAATGGTAGGAGTTTACTGACTACCCATCCTTCATATCTACATCCCCATGCGGGCCCAAAGCCCTCTCTAGATATCAACCTTAAATAAGGTTTTGTAATTTAGAAAATGTGCTATTTAAAAACCTATGTAATTTAAAAAATGTGTGGTACCTGTCTTGTACTGAAGGCCATGTAATCTGCTCACCTGTCTGGGTATTCACTAAGTCTGTGTATGCTCTGTGCATGGTCAGCCTTGTCTCCAGAAAAACTAGGCATCAACAGAAGATTCGTGTTATTTTGACAGAGATTTGCAGTTATGTTCAAATTTGGAATCAAATTATCAGTGTTTCCAAAGTTACGAAGTAAGAATTTCTACCATCATCATTCATTCTCACTTCCTCCAATTATGGTTGCCAATCAGCACAGCTACTGAAAGGTGTGAAAATCTAGCAATTTTCATATATTCAGGGTAATTTACTGAAGAAGACCAGAATACGTACCACCACCTGACATGACCTACACTAAAGTTTGATTAACAGTTACTTCCTCAAGCATCAGTTAAACTCCAGGTAGAGTAATAAATGCTCTCTGAATTTGCATCCAGAAGTTCAGCAGAGAGACTTTCCACATCAGGTACAAGGCATCCTTCCCCTGCAACTATTTATCACCATATAAAACACATCTGCTTTGTAATACTTTAATTTGAGCCTACACTAGTTTAAGCTGTAAGAAATGAGAAAGCAACTCCAAATTAGAACAGTATCCTTCAATTTATTAGATACTACCAAAGCCATTAAAGCCCTCACCCTTACCTGCTTTCCTTTTGCCATTGAATCTAGGATAAAAAAAAAAATTGCTGGAAAGGTTGTCAGGTGTTCATCCATGCATGACATTTCAGTTTTGCCAGAACTTTTCCAGGTTTCACTGCACTGCTGTGTCTTCCCATTCCTTCCTGCCTCCAGGGTGCTGCTGAAAGAGAAGGGGAAACCTCCTCCTGGGCCACCGGTGCAGCAGCCCCGGGGCTTGGCCAGTCTGTTTGGGCAGAAACAGGAAACTCCAAAACTGTTTAAAGCGATGTTTGGAGCTAAAGGAAAAGGAGGCCTTGCTAAGCTGCTGCAGCTGAAGAGAGAACAAGACATTCAGGTAATGTCACAGATAATAGAACAGATTCTTTCAAGTGCTGGATAGCGAAGTAGGAAATATACCGGGAGGGCTTGGGCAAATGAAACAGATGGAAATGCAGCTTTAGAGCAATCAGTAGCAAAAACTCTGAGTAGCTGAGATACAGTCATGGTAATTAATCTCTGTAAATGTGGACTGTAGAACTTGGCTCAAAACTTTCTTGGTCTGGACTCTAGGAAGAACAGAGAAAAACAAGAGCAAGAAAAACATAAGCAAACAAAAACCCTCAAGAAAAGAAAGGATGAAAGAGAACCTAAAAGATACTAAGAGCATCTGATCTTCTAATTTTATACATACAAAATTGAACACAAATGTCCTAACGCAGTAATCCAATCCAGTTGACTGAAGCATACAGAGAGCTTTCCAATTCAAAGTCAGACTTTTGCTAATAAGAAATCTTGAAGACAACATTTCAAGTACAGACCACACAGCTAGATCTGTTTAAATACGTGATACTGTGCATTTACGAGAAAACTTACTTCAGTTGATTAAAAATAATTCCTACCTTATAATCTGTTCAGAGAAACATTCATATTAGTAAGAAGCTGCTCAGTTCTAAGTATTTGCCCAGAAGAGGCAGAATATTTTTCTGGCTTTTATAGTAACTGCTGGGCTGTGTTTTTACTTTCTTTCTTTTAAATGAAACAAAGAACTTTGCTTAAATGAGTGACTACAACAGCAAGATTGAAGCAGAAACTTCACCAAATTTAATGCATATTTGCAAACTTTGCAAGTGCAAATAGTCTTGGCCAAGGAATTAGGGCACTGGAGAGAATCACATAACACTTTTTCTTTCTATACTTGCGTAAGTACATAAAGGAAGGTGAGACCTGAGGAAATGTTTTGTGCACCAAGACATGCCTTCTTTGTCCAGCTGTATTGATGAGAAGCAGATACTATCACTACCCACAAGCTCTTCCTATGTTTTATTGTTTTCTGATCTTGAAATAGTATTTTTCACATAGAAATTGATTTTCAGCAGCTGAATACAAGTTTATATACAAGTTGAGTCCTATTAATCTTAGTATCCCCATGCTGTGCCTTACCACTGTACATACAGTGCAGAATTTTTTCCTGAATTTGCTCTGCAGCATTGGAAAACATTTAACATTTTGGTTATAGGAACATGAAGCTGAAGCACAGAAGACTGAAAAAGAGGAGAAGAAACCACCAGAGCCTGCAGCCCCATCTGCACCCCCTCCGCAAAAGGAAGAGCCAGAAGCAGACACTAAGCCTAAACCACGTGCAGTTATGCATAGAGGAACCACAAATGAGTCTCTGATCATCACTATGTCTCCATCCCCCAGAGCAGAAGAAGGAGAGATTCTTAAAGTCGAAGCTAGAGAGAAGAAAAAGAAATAGATGGTACTTTGGGCTGTGTTTGTTGAATTCAAAGGGCTCAGTGTGACTTTGCCTTTGGGTACAGAAGATAAAAGTAGAGGCTACTCAAGAGAGAATCTACCGCAGTTATTTTTCTTCCCTCCTCTCCAGAGGCAACAGGACAAAACAAATTGTTTGTACACCTACATCTTAACCTTGAGCCTGAAGAGAGAACTCCTGGTGCAATAGGAATTAGAGATCTGACTGGATTTTAGAACAGCTAGCTTCTTGGTTGATCTATGCTCTCCATTATCTCTTACTCTGTCTTGTTCCTGCTCCTCCTTTTCCCTCTCTTGTTTATTCTCTTTCTTATTATTTTTCCTCTTCGTTAGTTTGCTTGTAATTTTCACGTCTGTTCTGCTCTACTTTCTTTTCTGGTTTCCTATAGCTGTCCTGTTCCTTATTACTTCACTAATATTGCTGAGGTTACTTATGTTTCTGTCGATCCTTCTCTCTCCTCCCCTTATACTTCTAATCAGTGACACGCTTTTGTGACAGCACAGGTCAGCGCAGAAGGCTCAGATGCTCAGCGTTAGGATGTCTTAGCTTAGGACAGACAGCTACAAAATAAAACCTTGTAAGTAAATAAATACAAAAATCACAACATACAGGATGGGGAAGCAGGCTGTGTAATTACTGCTAGCCTCCTGAAAGCAAAAGCATCGTTCCAGTTGTCTGTATTGACTCTGGTGAGTTAGAATAGCAGACTTAAGATATTCCCCATATGCCCCTGGGGAGCGACCTTTGACTTCTGGATGTTGATTTACACACTTCACCTTCTCAAGGGGCTGGATATTAATACTGCTCTCTGAAGAACAAGCATTTGATGCTGGCTAATTTTTTTTTTTTTTTTAAGAACCTCTTATCTAGAGTGGCCAATTTAGAAATAAGAGCAGTTTTATAAAAAGCAGGATTTACATTTTTTGGCCATGTGCCACACAATTCCAAGAGGCTGAATGCTCCAGCTGTTTATTTCCACCACAGAGCTCACCCGATAGCAACAAATGAGCCACACACCTTACAGCGTGGGCTACATCATACCTATGAACTACAGCAAATCCTTTACCTAGAAAGCTCTTTCAGCTCTGCCACTAACAAGAAGCTGCCAAAGTCGACCTTTTGCACAGACTCAAAGCAAAAAGGGATATAAATTAAACAAAAAGATGAAGCAGTGTTTTAAGCTTAGTTCTCAATTGCTTTCAATTTACACTTAACATGTTACAAATATCTAAAAAAAAAAAAAAAAAAAAAAAAAAAAAAAAAAACCCTCCCCAATAATCCTCTAAATTCTTCTATGAGTTTGTTTCCTCTCCCTGTCTACTTTCAGTCCCCAGTGCAAGCATAGTACTGGGAACTACAAACATTATCCAGAGGCCTGCAAACAAATCATAAGGGCAGATTTTACAGTTCCTCAGCTGACCAGACAACCAAGATACAAGGAACAAACCATGCCATAGTGGAAAAAAATTCCTTTGTGGGCTATTTATGTTTCTGTGGGCTACAAATTGTGCAAGTCTATCCTATAATGCCTTTGAACACCAATCATAGGCACAGCTGCAGAATCTGTGGGCACCTTGGCTGAGGAAAAGCTAGATGATTGAATTCTTTTTCTAAACAACCTACAACATGGCTGAATAACAAATCTCCCTCAAAAAGAAAAATCTGTCGTATTAACAGTGAGGTCAAGGTTTAACACGGGAAGAACTATCTTTATTGGTCTGCCGCTTGCTATTTCATATATAAGAAAAGAAAGGATGCCATGCGACAGTGGTAGAAAATGGTATAATACACCATAAAGAACTACTCATTTATTGTCCATCTGGGACATCTCAATACAGGATCAAAATGAGAAGTACTACAAGACTGCTTTACAAGTGAGGCCTACTGTGAACATCAAGGATCTATGAATTCATTTCAATACACGGCTCTTAAATCACTCACTTTTTGAGGGACAGTTTTCAAAACATTAAGTGGGAAAAGCACATAAACCCCCATATTTTTACATTTCGATATTGATGAGCGAAGCAAAAGATCCAGTCCCCTTCTGCCAATACAAATTCTGTCATGTCTTCAAAACAAACATTTCCATGGTTGGCATATTGAAGTTCAATCACGTATTGTCAAATATTTAAGGTCTGAAACTGCAGCAGCAAATGTTACACTGGAGCAACAGAGCATCCTACAAGTTGTTGCTTCACTGCAGCTCTTAGCAGCTGAAGTTTGCAAGGAGAGCTTGCCAGTTCCTTCTCCAAAACTATCCAGCTATGGAAAGCTCTCTTGCTCCTTAGATATGAAAGAAGTGTCAGTGCTTAAGGTCAGGGCTACACGAAGTCACATCCATTTGTTTTTCTGACATCCGACTTTTCTGCTGTTGAATTATTTCCTAGAATCCAACTGTAATTCTGAGTAGGGAGGGGCAGGAAGGGCACAAGAGTTCAAAATTCAACTATTTGTAGGGTTTTCACAGAAAGAACACCATGCAGCACAAGACACGTCAAGATATACTCCTTGTGTAAGGTGCATTAAACCTTCTGAAACTGATTTTACCTGTGGATTCTTCATTTGTACAGAAGCTGAGTGTTTCACTCTAGAGCCCTTGCATGGTTCACTAAGGTACCGTATGGCATAACACACCACTGCAACGCTATGCCTCTAGTAAGTCTCAGTTTCCCGGTAAATCATCTCTGTCTCAACTACACCTGAATGTCAATGAAGGGTCAGTGGGTTTGAAATTTAAAAATAAACAGATCTCCGTGCTTCTCTACTTAAAACATAGATGCCATGAAGAAGGAAAAAAAACTTGGAAAAACTGATCATAAGTGCATATTTCAGCATGAATGAGACAGTCACTGCTAAAACTACCCAATTTCAGAATATCATGTTAATAAAGTCAGTACATTACGTTTTATGAAATACAGACTGCACATTCACAACCACCAAGAAGGCATTTTTCCCCTCTAACAATACTTATTTATCTAAGCTGCTCATCCTATGCAATACTCATCACAGCAATTACAAAAACAGTATTCATCAGTCCAAAGAAAATGCTGAATACAAAAGCATGACAGAAGACAGTATACTGAAATGATAATTTTAATGTATAGCACTGTAAACCAGTTAGAACTGAAATACATATGGAAAGTACTTTAAAAAAAAAAAAAAAAACCAACTCAGGTCACAGGTTACTTCTCTGCTGTACATATGTATATATTAAGACATTAAACAGCAAAAAGCTCTTGATTACAAAGACTGCTATACATTATTTTTATCACAAGGTGGTGCAAGTGATCTACAAGCACATACACTTTCCAGAACTTAACAGACAGTATTTTGCTTGTTACTCTCAAGCTAGTATGGCATTTTTCACATGTAGAAACAAAAATTAAAAAAAAAAAAAAAGGCAAAATGAGAAAATTCCCCTTCCTCTTCATCCAATTTGGTGCATACCTCAGCTCAGAATACTGCTTCAGCCTAACACAAAAATCTCCAAATTTTTCAACATGCTCTTAGCTGTATGCCCCAAAGAGAAGTATGCTTGGAAAACGATTTGAGCCACTGTCAGATCTGAAACATATTTATTTTACAAAGGATAGGGTACCTTGTGATTAGGCATTACTGATAGGCTATTTAATTTCCTAAGCTCAATGAACACAGGAGTAAGTTTTATTTTATATGCAGCAGATAATTACTACAGTTATGCTTATTAACATATGTTAATGTATTTAAATGCACTTCCACAGCGATACGAGAAGAACCGTAACATAACTGAGATGCAGCATCATTGTTGGCAGAAGGCTCAAAAGGCATTTCTGAATTCCGATCAGCAGTACACATCCACTTCAACGAATCTAGACAAAGCACTAATACCCCATCTTGTTTGCAATCTGTCCGCATGGAGCACACGGCTGTGAAAGTTTACTGGCGCAAAATCATACTTTATCAATCTAAAGCAGTGTGATTTAGGTTCATAAATACTTCCTTGATATTAATATTGCCTGTTGCAGATCTAGCATGACAGCTCATTATATCTTATGTATGAAATACTGATGCATTTGCACTTCATTTACAAAGAAATGACTCCATATATTTTTATATGACCAAAACATGAATTTTATACATACATATGCATATATGTATGTATGTATATGTATGTATTTATTTTTTTTTTTTTTAAGAGTGCTTGACTTAATACAAAACAAAATATCTTTCTTATATCTCAGTCCTAAAACAATTTAGGTCCCTCTACCACAAAGCAAAACAGAGTGGAGAATAAATATCATACTAATTGATGATTGGTAACTAGTCAGCTGCCCACGGAAGCTTTGGACCAACCTACAGGAAGTGTAAAGCAATCTCGATACTCATCCATGATTGTTAATGCATTAACATGAATTCAGATTTTTGGCAAAATTATGCATATATGAAAAAAGAACAGAGAAGCTCCAGCACCAGAAAAGGCACATACACTATAACCTGGTGCCATCTTGGGCGCTCAAGAAGGTTAAATTCAATTTTAGCCCATCTTCTTGTAACATGCTACAACTAGACCATCCAAAATCCAAAAGATACTTTCTTATTACTTCCTACTGGGGGCAGAAGAGGAAAGATTGTTTTCTGCAGGCACCTTTCACCAGCTCTTGAGAGCTCATCAGAAAAACGCGTGACTCAAAATATGACAAAAATCAATATAAAGTAGAACCAGCTTTGTATGATAACGTGCAGTTATTAAACAGAATTTTTCAGTTAAAATGTTAATTTCTACTTCACAGCATGCCCTGGCCCTTTAAAGATCAACAAGCATATGACTGCCTCACTTAAAGGAGAGAGAGAAAAACACCTGAACTTCCTGTTTTTTAGTGAAGTTCTCACTCAAATGTATCTTACAGCATCTATAGTAGTAGCCTCAAGGGCCAGTAGTATTTTTCTGAGAGTTTTAGAGATTTTGCCCATATTCACACAGTCTCAGATCTAAGGCACTGGTTAAAGGCACTAAAGTAGCAAACGTGAAGTATGTACGCAAGGAGGACTTCTACACTTTGTTCTGGCACTCATGTAACTATATCACTACTGTAACAAAGTTTTCTTATGGCGCTTTAATAGACACAGAAGCCTGAAGTATTCCAGATTTGTTGTAGCATGTACAAACTTACCTGCTTGGAGATATGCCCTCTTTTTCACATCAGATTGGTTTTATGACCACTGAGAAACTGCAGTACTTGGTGTTGATCCCCACTCAAGAAAGTAACTGATCACTCTCACATATTTATCAAACGGGCAGCCATTCTGCTTTCCATCATTCTCCTCCCTCTCTCTGCATAGTCAATCTCTTCTTTTTCCCCCTCTATTACTTTTCAAAACAAAACACATCCACGTAAGATTTATCCCATAAACATACATTGAATAATAAAACAATTACAATTTTGGCCCTCAGAAGACGCTTTTGGCAAACTGTTTTGCAGGAAAAAGCTAACACACATTACCAGAGAGGTATGCATATGTACATATATCAAAGTATCTCAAGAAACAAAGTCTGTAGGTACACCAAGTAAAGAAGGCATGAAGTCTCAGCTTCCCCACTCAGCCCAGTCACTTTGCAGCAGGATTCTTAGGAGGTTGCAATTTGTAGGTGCTGAAGTAGTTCACCACTTGCTGAGGGACTTCTGCCAGGACACACTGTGCCAAAGCTTCCTTTGGAGACTTAGGAAAAAAATAGAGAACATCAAGTTTCCATCTCTACCAACTGCTAAAGGAAATCCAAAGACAGGCAGTAAGTATCTCCACTACTAAGAAGAGTTAACGTCTGACATTTACACTGTACCCTTGTAGGGTAAATGGAAGTTTCCTTGTTGTACTGTTTCTACTGCAAGATAAAACTACTACTGAAAAAAAAATTGCTCCTTTTTCTAGGAACAAAAAACGTTTTATAAATAATCATACACAATATTGATATTGCTCTCATTTACTGGTTTGTTTTACCCATCCCAAAGAAGTCTTCAATTTTTTGTTTTTAATTCACTTCTCCCAGAGATAGGACTTCCACATCTCAGTCTATGTAAGCCTCTGCATATTTTACTGGCTGTACAGCAAAAACAAGACTCAGTTGATTCATGTCTTGGGGGCTGAGAGGTATATACCTTTCTTTTAATGAAAACTGCCACTACTGTTTTTCTACACACAACTTCTAATGATGACCACCTTACCAACTTACGCTCCAATTCTAGCACCACATTAAAACGTGACACTCATCTACATTTAAAAATGGACATGACCACAATAAGAAACACTTTTCCATAAGAACAGAATCACAGTAACGTCTTCCACCAAAATGAAAAACACATCCTCTTGTTTAATCCAATCTCAGGGGAATTTACAATGGTCATTCACCTGTAACAACTTGTCAGAAATGCAGTGCCCAAACCAGGCATGCATTCTTTAAAACACGAATCAGCTCACCTAACGGAAACTCTACAGATGCTAAAAGTCTTCTGCCCTTACTTTTGAGCATTTGATAAATATATATCTCAGACTTCAGGTTTTTTTTAGGGTCACTGCAAAAGCTCAAACTGTATATAGGATATCCTAGCAAACCTAGCACGCCTCCATAGTTTTTACACACCACACCATTAAGGTTACTTACATTTTGGAACTTCCTAAATGGCACAAACTGGACAATGTCTCTGACAGCTGGTTCTCCTGATGAAGACCTAAGAACTCCATTGTCACCATCGAGAAACTCCATAGCATCAAAGTCTGCTCCTCCAACACCAACAATGATAATGGACATGGGCAATTTTGAAGCATTAACTATGGCAGTTCGAGTTTGATCAAGGTCTGTTATCACACCATCCGTTATGATCAGAAGAATGAAGTATTGCTGTCAAATCAATAAACACAATGATAGAAAGAGACAATACATGGGGATATGGGCTTAGGAAACACACGCATAGGCTATATACTGTCATGATTTTAAACAAGTTCATTGCACTCACTGAAGTTTACAAATATTTGTGTTTTGCTCAGGCTTCTGTACAGTCCAAAGCAATTGATTTGGACAATAAAATCTTCTAAAAGAAGTCATCTTTCAATACTCCTTCCTGAAAAAACAATCCTGTCACGCTTCCTTTCCTCTCCAAAATCCCCAAATAAACCCAAATAACTTATTTTCCAAGTGTCCTGAAATATGAGGCAGTTTATTGACATTCCGGACAAAATACAGATTGCATTTGAAACTCTCATTTTTTTTCCCCTTCTGGTCTAACAATACCCTTATGAAATGCTAACCTTTGCTTCACTCATTTAAGAAAGGATGAACAGGAGAATGTAACCAAGAGAAACAGAAAAGGCCTCTTCGGAATTAATATGGTCAGCAACTTGCACAAATGTAGGCCACTCTGAAAGTAATGCCTCCTATTTATTTCCATGGAAGCTACAACAGATACAAAGAACATACACGATTTGATAGAGCAAATTCTCTGCTACAAAACATTATTTTTCAACACAGTCACCACCCTTAGCTATGCATTTTTGCCAGCAGTGAACAAGAGCCTGCATGCCACGCTCACAAAAATCTGTACCAGTGGAGATGACCCGCTGTTTCACAGCTGCTATGACGGCATAGATCCTAGGAAAATGTTGCAAATGAAGTTACTCTTTCTTAGGTCCAAAGAGATGGAAGTCAGAAGACACCAAATCCAGACTACGCAATGGGTGTGGTAGGACACTCCAGCCAAAATTGGCAATGCACTCTAAGGTCTTCAAACTGGTATGGAGTCCACTGTTACCATGTTGCAAGATAGAGCTTGCTCTTCTCTGGTCTGACCCCTGGAAGTTCAAGCCTTCAGCTTAGTCAGTGTCATGATGCAGTAGTCAGAGCTGATGGTTTGTTTGGGCTCCAGGAAATCCAGAAAGATCACCCCTTTCCTATCACAAAAGGCAATGTATATCACTTTACCAACTGAGGAGTGCATCTTGACCTTTTTCTTTGATGGGGAACTCATATGTCACCACTCCATGTATTGTCAATTTGACAATGTCTCTGAGTGGTGACACCATATCTTGTCACCAGTAACGATGTGATCCAGGAAACTGTCACCTTCAGCCCTGTATTGGTTCAACAAATCATCACAAACTTGTAGACAGTCTTCTTTCTAATCCTGTCAGCATTCTTGAGACCCACCAGGCCCAAACTTTGCAATATTCCAGCACAGCCACCATTATTACCAATGCCAATATTCAGCTCTGCACACAGTTCTCTGGTTCTAATTCAATGATTCCTGTGGATGAACTGATAAATGCTTTTCATTTCGTAGTGTGGCAGCTGCATACAGTCATCCAGAAAAATGGCTTGTTTTCCACATCACTGTCATCACTGCTGGAACGTACCAACCACCACACCACTGTACTAAAATCCACTGCGTGGTCTCCATAAATGTTTAGCAAGCATTGATAAACGTCAGTGAGTGCATGAAGGAATTCAACGACACACCTTTACTTCATCCACACTTCCGTATCAGATGCCATTTTGTCAGACTGCCCTCTGCTGCCATCTGTCATATGGCAACAAAACATAACAGAATATTGGTGGGAAGTTATAACCTCTACTGCCTTGTCATCAACTATCACCTCTAACATAGTGGGCCAACATAATAAAATAGGAAGCATTACTTTCAGAGCAGCCTTTGTTTTAATATGTAACAGGGTGGAAAGGGCAAGGTACACAGCACCTCCAGTTTCATAATAAGGACAGTTCATTATCTATGCTAGTATCCATTTACTATTCCTGTCTTTTCTTGGTCATATGACTTTGAGCTCTGAATAGAAAACGCCATTAAGATACCGTGTGTTTTTAAGTATCAACTCTGAAAAGTTTACTCTGGTAATGAGAATTGTGAACAATCTGCTAGAATAAGTTAGATTTTATCTAGTTTCAAAGATAGCAAAAATCAATTCACAAGGTAAATGGACAGCTGTTAAAACAGGTACACTTACAAGTTTAAAAGAAAAATGGTACTTATAAATAAGAAAAGAAAGAAAATTAAAGAATAAATACACTATGATAATGAACTTACAGATGCTGTTTGCTGCTGTGTGGCTGCAGCAGCAAATCTTGCCACATGATTTATAATTGGAGAAAAATTGGTTGGCCCATATAACCTAACTTGAGGAAGACAAGCACGATATGCATCAACAATGCCTTGGATTCCTAGAGAATATAAATAGTTTCAATGTACTCCTTGCATAATAGAATATTTTGAAGCATTCAATCTTTCTAAAAACACTATCAGTTATCTAAAGTAGCGGTGCAAAGATTTACAGCCAACCATGATGATAAAAATTAAACTATTCACAAGTAATGGAGGCCTTCAGCTTGGTTTTATGTCAAGAATAGAACGGCCAAATACTATATGTCCAAGTACGTGCAACTAAATTTCAGCAGTTCTCTTTGGCTGGTAGTTTGTGGTAGTTAGCAATGTGATCAGAGAGCCCATGTTGAACAGGCAGTCACACCACAGTACTCAAATGAGAAAAATCCACATCAGGAGAGTTTACCTGTACTGTGGCTCTAGCTGTTAAAAAAGGTTTCCACAAATCATTTCAGAAGAGAGACCAAATGCTACTTCTGTTAATTAAGATGTAGTTTATAAAATTGTTTCCTGATAAAGAAATGACTAATCTCATCTAATTAATTTGAGCAACATGCTTCACAGTTCTCTTTTCAAATGCTTTTTCTTCATCCTTTCACATTAGACATTTTATTCTGTACGTCTGATGTTACTTTCTATGACTTACCATTACAGAACGGGTTTGATGGGTTAAAATTTATAGGGAACTCATGTGACACCTGTTAATACACAAAAATCAGTCAGGAATATACATACAATTCCTTCCTAAAATACATGTTTTTAATTGACTTACAGAGTGGATTTACATGCTCTATTACCTGATAGGAAGGAGGAATCTGTGCACCAAATCCAAAGGCTGGAAACATCTTATCTCTAAAAAGGCAATTTTAAACAAAATGAAATTACTGTTTTCCTCTAAAAGCTGTCCTAGTTCATAAGTTTAGCCTTTGGTCATTAAAAATGCAGTTAAGAATTAAGAGGCAAAATTAGGTGCAGTTTCCCCTGTAATTGGTTCTAATGAACAAAACCACTGGCACATCAGCTGGCTACAAAAATCCATTCATACTCTAAAAAATGACTTAAGAAAAAATTAAAACTTACGTGTCATAATCTTGAATGACCATCCCTACAGACCAAATGGCTGTTAGGTATTCATTAACTCCATCAGGGCTGAGGTAATGAAGGGAGTCTGGAGAACGTGGATCTCCATTGGAGCCTGTGAAATCTATCCCCACCTGTCAAATGCAGTATTCAAAACAAGCTGCTGTTTGAGGTAAAAAATGTGCATCTAATCACAGACAAAGCCAAAGTAAAAACTACAAATGAATTATAAACTGTTATTACAAAAATCTAACAGGCCCAATACTTAAATGCAAGCTTCTTGGAAGTTTAACACACTTAAAACAATACTACCACAAAAATAGTAGAAGCTCTACATCTCTTGGAAGCTCTGAAATTATTTCATCTGTCAGATTTTTTTTGGCTGTGTTTACCTTCAGTTACCATTCACAGCAGATCTTCAACAGCTGTGAAAATAAGCTCTTGTTTTTTGTCAAATACCTCTTTCTGCTCAGATGTACAACTAGACAGACCCAATGGAAGAACTATTTCTAGACCTTCTCTGACCTCAAGAGGTCATCATCTCTCCACTGATGATGAGGCACTTATGTGGTATTAGTTTTGTGAACTACAACTTAAAAGCCAGAACCCATATGGTGGTTTCTGGGCTTTACTTTCCTTTAGCAAAGGGTCTTGAAAACCACAATCCAGGGCAAAAGGTAAATCTTTAGGTAGGATGGGGTTGGCAAACAGGAAAAGCCATTATGAAAAAAAAAAAACCTACCAAAACCTGAATAAAGTCTGAACATCAGAGAACTCTAAATTTGTCCTTGCTTTCCTTCCACACAACTCAGCAAGTCCTTTCTGAAAATAATCACAGGTTTACCTTTATACTGTGAGTAAAGAAAATATTTTTTCCTAAACAAACCAGATATGACACTGGCAAAAGTGTCTCCTTTGCACTTGGTTTACATGGCAAGGTGTTGCCAATGGAGGGAAGCTCTGTAAGATGCCAAAGGATCCTTACAGCTGGCTCTGCAGCAGGGGAACAGTGTGAGAAAGGGACTGAACTGTCTACAACCCCTTTTCCCAATCATCCCATTGGTAGAGAGCAGGCAGAAGAGTTAGAAACAAAGCTGATTCTGGAAAGAGCATGTGGAAAGAAAGTATTTTTTTGTTTTATTTATATTTATTGCTATCCTACTCCATTTTTAGTTGGCAATAAATTGAATAAACCTTCCCCAAGTCTATTCTGCCTGTGATGGTAATCAGTGAATGATCTTATCTTTAGCCTGACCCAGAAGCTTTTCCATCTTATTTTCTTACCCTGTACTTCTAAGAAGGGGAGTGATAGCGTGGCTTAGAGACCAGCCAAGATTAATTCAACACACTCCTCCACGGTACAGAACAAAATCATATAATAATCAGATGCAGAGCACAGGTAATCAACAATACACTTCAGTTTGCCCCCAAAGTTTTGAAGTTGTTCTATATAGATGATTTAACTTACTGTGAAATTCAGCTGACATCCACCCATGATGTAATCAAGGAATGTACATTCTACTACGATCTGAAAACAAAAGAAAGGGAAAAAGGGAGAAAAATAAATATTGTTGGAACCACTTCTGAGGTTACAGATTTCTTATCTTTACTCATATAAATCACTACTTTCACTCTATCAGTATAACTCTCACAGTAGTAAGGATATTTATAGTTAACGCTATCAGCTACACTTTGTATTGGAATCAGACTTGTTCCAGAGGTTCTTAGAGACAGACAACACAGCAACTCCAAAATGACCATCATTTATAAAACATATTAAGACTTAGAAGATTTTAATTATGAAATTGAGTGTTTCAGGAATGGCGTTACAAATTGGTAAGCAACCTTCAAGAGAGTACTGAAGGGGATGGAGGTGGGGGACACCCTCAATGGCAGACATGGTTCACATGTAAGTCTCTCCATTCCTTAAATAAATCAAAGCCCTTAAACATTTACTATGTTTGCCAATTTTACACATTTTGAAGTTTCTTACAGTTTGAAGATAAAGGTACACTTGGTGAGAGCTGTAATGCCTGAACAATTAAAAACAAAGTAATACCAGAATATATGACTGACCTCACAGTGCTTAACGCTCACAATTCCAGAGTTCTTGTAGTTTTTCTTCTTTTGTCTTTTCTTCTCATTGATGCACTCAAATTCAACCTGCACGAATGCAAAAGAAAACAGAAGCGATATAAATATTTATGCAACGCTTTCAGACATTCTTCCCTCTAGCACCCATACATTTGGCTTGTATTAAAAATGCATTTTGTTTCACTATCAAAAGTAAACGCAGCCGGCCCAATATCAGCAAGAAAAATCTTATTATCCTTCTATCAAAAAACAGATAACTCTCTCTTATCAAAAGCTTACAAGAAGATTCATTCAGACAGCTGTATTTTAACTATATGAAGAAACTCAGTACAATTTTCGGAGGATTCTGCTGTCAAAGACACAGCAATTCAGGCAAATCACTACTGCTCCAACAGCAGTGGCAGTTATATAATGAGATAAAAGGTATAAATTTAAGCTTTACGAAAACTAAACCAATACCTTAACCACAAGGTGGGATCTGTAGCTATGTTAAGCAGATACTGCCATCACACAGTCACTACTGGCATAATGCAGTGTGTTTGGTGCATAAGCAGTCAGAGGACCCATTCCAGCCATACCATCTAACCTGCTGCCGGAAAAACAGGCTCCACTTCTTTGGTTTCAATAGAACTACACTTTAAAAAAATAAAATCACCGTGCAATTAGTCTCAAGTGAAAAAAGGCACTGAGTACACAAACCAGGTCAGCACCTGAGAAGTCTACATGCCTCTTCTTTATTCCTCCTAGAAAAAAAATCTTCCATAAATGTAGCTGATACCATAATTGTGAGAACTGAAGAACACACGGAGTATACATACTCCAATTCCAGCACACACTGGAAATATTTTACAGATCTTATCAAATGATTCAGAAGATGTGAGATTAGAAATTAGTTCTTTTTGAAAGAGAAAGTATACTGCACAATATTCGCATTGTCTTGTATCTTTACCCCATATTACTGAGACAGTGAAAACAAAGGGAAATATATATAGGAAAATATAAGGAAACCAGAATTCTCTGCAAATAACACAGAACACTGAGAAGCATTAAATAGAACCCTGTAGTAACTCAAAATGAATTCAGGAACATCAACAAGAAAAGCCTGGCAAGGCTCAAAACAACAATGAAAAAATCTGGAGTCAAGGCTGACACCCCATCATCAACAGCTCTGAAGTACTTAGTACAAATGCAACACTCAAGATGCTTCAGAAGTACAGGCAGGCACTCAGTGTATCTTATTATTGCCAATGGTGATTCTGCAGAATTTCAGAACCAAATGAAAAGATGGTAAAATATTTTGGCAAAATATACATTAATAAAGCAAACACTTTACTGCTATGGTTACTATACCTTCTTTCATTTTTTGAAGTGGAAACTGTTTATTACAAGGTTTGCAAGCTGGTACTACTCATCAGAACACTAAAAGTAAATTCACTTTAAAGAAGAGAGAGCTAATGACCAACTGAAGTATGTGTTACAGTTATTAAATACCATGGTTTATATAATTTTTTCTTAATTTCTTTTCTTTTTTGTGGGGTGCATGTGTTTTTTTTCTTGGGGAGTTGGGAGGAAGTTAGGATTAACAAAATTCATTTGTGCTGATGGTTAGGTATTTAGATACTTAGTAACAAAAGAAAAAAACAACTCTAGCCAAAATATTAGGCCCAGAAAAGTGGAATCACAGTGTAAATGCTGAGAGAGCCTCAATTACAGTAGCACTGTTCAGCTGTAACAACTCAGGTACCAAAAAAAACAAGTGATGTAAATTTTATTCCAAAATTAGTAGAACAGATCAAAAATATACAAGTAACTTAGACTATGTAAGACTTACAGGTGAGGACCGAGATGCTTCCTTCAGTTTTGACATCGTGGTTTGGAAACTTCCTATGACATCATGAGACCCATCACTATCATAGTCATAGCACTCAACCTAAAACGAACATTACTCAGTGTTGAAAACAGAAGTAAGCCTACCAAAGCAATAAACGCCGCAGTGGTATTTTTACATAAGCCTGAACATCCAAAACATTCCTGGAACTCTTACATCAGTGACTTTTTCTTGTGTTGCAGTCTCAGGTTTGTATAAAGCATTTAATGATTATGGATTTCAACAGGGCAAAAGCCAAGCTACCCAGTTGCAGATCAGATCCTCCACTGAAGTAAAGAGCTGAGAATGCTAAATAGCGTCAGGTCTCACATGAGATGGAAACATCAACATTTGGGGAACAAGGGGATATTGGGAAGAGTAGGAATACAATCTCTACATTTTACCTACCACCATCATGGATTAGGAGGCTTAATTTTTCAGAAATATTAAGCAAATTTAACACTGAGTATCTAGCTAAAAATTCAGCTTTTTTTTTTTTTTTTTAAGCTATCAGGAGAGTTTTATTAATACTTAAACAGCGCAGTAATCTGAGAGATAACTCAGAATTTGTAAGTGTATGAAGGTTCAGCTCTAAACCTAGAAAGGACTTTATTTTTTTCCTAATATTAGAAAACTTGAAGAGTCTCTATGATCCATGCTTCATGGATCTGAATGTCAACTAAAACTTCCTCCTTGCCTGTATTCAGCGTTTAATAGTAAGGATTCGGTGCTGAAATAATTCATCTTTCAACACCTCCAAGACAGAACAAGGAGAAAATAGACTTTTTTCTTCTGTTTGAGAATGTATCAGTTTCAGTGAACATAATTTTATGACTGTTACTTTCACCACAACATCTTTATTTTTGAAAGCTAAAACTCCAAACATTCTCCAACTAAGTAAAAACCTAAGTAACTGCACATGCTAGTTCCATCCACTTCTGATTATTTTACTACAATTTTGCAGGCAGACATGCTAGCTAACTTACTGCAATTAATCAAATCATAGCAAAATAAATTTAAACAAATTAAAATATTAAAATCAAGAGTCCAAGAAGGAATTTCCCATTATTCTGAATCAAAAGATAAACCTGAAAAAAAAATCTTTTCAGAGTATGAAAACATATATACATATGTATGTATATAAAACTGCACAGCTGTTTTCACATCCTTCTTTCAACACTGAAAAAGTCTTGCTAAATTTGAGAAACAATTCAATTGTATTGACCACTTCATTTAGGAGTAACAATGAAAACCAAACAATGTGAACATACAGGTCTGAATTCCTGAGAGAAATTATCTTTCAGAAAACAAGCAATAATGTCGCTGCACAAAACATGATGTGAGATTCTAAGCTGTGGAGAGCATGCATCAATGTTGCAGTTTGCAATAATCCTACAGCATTCTGAATGCACTAACAAATACAAGACACATGCACATGCACTGAATAGCAACTTAAATCTCATATAATCATCCACAGTATGAACAGACTGATGTTCGTGGCAAATACTAGGTGTATTATTTTGAACGCCATAAGTAAGCCAATCAAATAATCAGCCGAGAGCTTTGGTACCTGAAAACTGAAGACATTTCTTGAGCCGAAAGTTACAGTACTTGTTCACAGTTAACACAGTTATTTCATTTTAAAGGAATTAGTTCGTCTTGCTTATTTGATCCATTGAATTTAATTTTCAAAGCTTAGTACAGGCAAGACAGCAACATTTATTTTATTCCATGTATACTCTCTCTTGAACACATGGTAACGCTAAGGAACCACGTGAAAAAATTGCATAAGAATCTTCCCCAGCAGAACTCTGCTTGCTTGCTCCAAATCAACAGCTCATTTTCTCAGCACAGAAAAGCATCACTGACTACAAACGCACTCACAAAGAACACAGCAATAAATCCAGAAGACAAAGAATCAACTTGGTTTGTGCATTGCTGGGAATACACAAACTAAGCCATTAAATGGATGAAAAGCCACTCATTAGGGAAAAACTGGTACTTTTACTTACTATGACAAATAGCCCATTATGTACGTAACTGTGCGCATATAAAAGTGTTAAAGCATTATTTAATCCTTCAATAATATAATACAATTTTGTTTGCATTTTAATGTTTGAAGTGATAGCTCCTGGTTTTCTAAGTTACTACATGCCAGAAGCTGGAATTCAGCCTCCTGTCTGTTTGCAAGTCAGCAACAACTCCAAATAAAATCTACTTCCTCTGGAAACAAGCCTATGCTTCTGAGGTAAGATTCCAAAAGAATTAATTTAATCAGGTGTCTTAGTTTTATCAGAGATGTTTACTGAAAAAAAA
>JACDJE010000211.1:449022-518143 GCA_016647715.1 Pavo muticus
TATATACACACACATATTTATGCTCAGAAGCAAGAGCTACTCAAGGAAACAGCTATTTCAAGTAAAAGGGGAAAAGAAAGAAACAAGAAAAGAAAAAAGTCAAAGCAGCAGCAAGGGAAGCACGTTCTCAGGTTCTGCACTTGTGAAACTGTTCATTAGGGTGCTCTATAACTATGTATATAAACATACACAGGTGCTTGTAACATCCACATCCCTGTGGCTGTTAAGCATTTTCCAGGACTGCCTCAAGCCACAGCAGTATTATCGGTCACATGCAGTTCATGTTCTCATTTGCTTTTCCCCAAAGAACAGAAAGTTCGACAGTTTCATTTGTTGTTGCTGGGTTTTTTTTGTTTGTTTGTTTTGTTTTTCCAAATGCCAAAATAACAGGTTCCTATGATGTTCACATTAGCTTATAGACGCAGTTTTGATTGGCTACTTATCTTCAATTCCATCCTTAAACTATGGAAATTCCTGAAGAAAAACACTCAGAAGTTAAACATAGTTCATTCAAGGTAAGATTGGAAATGCCAGAGTTAAAGATCAGTCCTGGTAAACTCTGCAGACTTGATTAACCTTCTGACAGAAGGTTCAGTTTCATCTGAGGAGAAAAGTTGCTTGATCTGGAATCTATAAGATGATATGCCTGGTCCAACATCTGTTATCTCAACTTGTATATTAATAAAAAGTGCAATTAATTACATCAGGGAGCACGATAAGAGTTTCATTAGTGTTATCTGTTGCACCAGTTACAGTGTTACATGATCCACAGCATAGAATAAAGCATATTCTAACCTTTACCATGCAACTTTCTCTAGACAGTATCTTCACACCAACAATACTGGCTGATGAAACTTTGTAACTGTAAAATCTAAGTGACAAACAGACTTGGTCATTCTAAAGCCACTCAGGTTCAGACCTTCAAAGACCAACTTTGAGACTGAAATCGCAAAATGTGAGATTTTATTTTTTTTCTCCCCTCAAGGATGCCTATACCTAAATGACTTTCAAATTAATAAACAACAAAAGCTCTAAGACTTCCATTTAGTTTGAAACAAAAAGAAACAGTAACTAGAATAACACGTCTCATTAATTCATATGTATATTTCTTATACATTACCTTGATGGGCTTATCCATGTCACTGTAGCACAGAGAATTGAGAGAGATTTTAAAGGGCCTCCAAACAGGATTCAAGTTGTTTTTAATAACCTGGAAGAAAAAAAGCCAGATTAGTATAGTTCTCAAGAGTGAAAAGTAGTCATCTATAATTGGTCATACCTTCATACAATGATTTTTGTAAACAAGACTGTTGACTAATGCTGCTGTCAATCACTTCCTGAAATTCAAATCCCAATGTATAGGATATAAATAAATAAAACATTCTTAAAATGCAGCATCATTGCCCAACACAGATGGGATCTCCTCAGCTCTATTTTGTAGACTGCACTGTGACTTACTACCCAATTCAACTACACTTAATATCTAGTAATACTTACATTTCCAGCATTGCTGATATTTAGAGGTAGAAATACTTATTTTGAAAATCAACATAGTAAATAATACAAATAAATGAACATATGTAAATAAACACAAAAAGATTTTCAAGATCTGTAACACACAGAAATAGTCTTCCAATCAGTTCCAGCCTGGAACAGCAAATTCTAGATTCGTTATTTAAACTGAAGATGACTGAAATCCTTGTGGAAAATATACTTTTTATGCAGAAGAATGGCCTTGTGAGAGAAACTGGTTTTATAAGCCTCACACAAAAGAACTCATACTTCAACATCTGTCTCACACAAATAAAGTCACACTCCTTTCAATGTGCACACTACCCAGGTTTTGACTAGGGTGTGAGCTTACATTAGAGTGAGACATTTTGAACTTACTCCTACCCTGTCAGTCACTGCCATGGAACCTCTGCCCCTCCCGTCCAGAAGGCTGCTGCTGCTTACATTTTCCCTCACTCACATTATCCTTGACATGCCCTTGCTATGCAAGCATTTGGTACAATTCCTTTCATTAGTAAGCTAGTACAGCTAGGTGACACTGACATAAAATAGCAGCACAGTCACATGTCCAAATTCTGCATTTAGAGCAGCACTTAATGTTTTGGAAAGGTACTGTATACAGACAGATTTGTCTTCTAAATTTTAAAAAAAGAAAGTTTAAAAAAAAATAGATGGCATAAAACAGGACCAAGAAAAGGTAAACTTTCCATCCTGTGAGAAGAGAAAGTCAGTGGAACAGATGAGGTGACTTCTAACAAAACCACATGTGAATTACTGGATCGTACTCTTCTGGTTGTAAGGAAATACGACACACTGAAAATCAAAGAAAATCAACCTCTAGGTTGCGAGCAAAAAATATCCTACCTCTGTTCTGTGAACCATCACCCAGTTTCCATCTGCAGTCTGCTTGTGGAATTCCAGATAAGGATCTGACTTTCCAAAAAAATCCTGTATTTGAAGAACACATAATTATCCTAGAACAGCCTTTGGCATAAACACCATTAAATTCCACTTAAAAAAACACTTAAGATAAAAAAGAAAAAGTAAAGTAAATATTCAGGGAACAAACACTTCGCATGAAGAAATGTCATTTTGGTTACATTACCTCTTCTGAAAGACAGAATTTCACCCTAAGATAAAATTCTGCTATAACTACATACTGCACACCCAACAGTTCGAGCAAGTGAATACTTAGAGAAATAAGTATTAGGATGCATAGTAAGTAAAGCTTTGATCTAATAAAAAAAAATGATAATATCAGCCAAGAAAACTGATTATACTTTTTCTGTTATTGAAATTACAGTAAAATTTTGTTTTAAAAAGTTTTTTCTAAACACACTTTCCAAGCACCAAAACATTTAACAGATTTATACACTCTAATCGAACTATCCAACATTTTTTTAGAGCACTAACTGGTAATCAGTTATATAAATATTCAAGTCATTGGATCTAGCAAAAGTCCCTTACCTTTACAATTAAGCATAACACCCTCCATTTAAATAGAGGAAAGCTGTCCACAAAATATCCCTACAACATACTCATTAAATTTAGAAGAGTTATAATTCATTTGAACACGTGCAGTGAAGTTGCTCTGAAGCTGTCTTCCTTCAATTTCTTTTTTTAGTGCAAGAAAAAATCTTAGCTGATATAATCAATTGAGCAAAAAGTAAGACAACATTTTGTTTTGTCTTTTGACAAGGTTCTGATTTTACTGCTTTATCAAAAAAACAGCTATCACTTAAATACCTTATTGTCCAACTTCCTTGCTTCTACTTCAAATAAGACAACTCTGTTATCCTTCACTTCTTCTGCTGTAATCTAGATAAGCAAAAAAATAATTATTTTGTATCTAGAAACAATAATTTTCTTATTCTGTTCACAACACTCCCATGATAATTTCATTTTACAAGTCACATTTGCTCAGAAAGAAACAAGTAAAAAATTGGGGCAGGAGGAGCGACAATTTGGTTTGATATTGGGATCCGCTAAAGCAATGACACTACATTGAAGATACTGCTAAACATAATTATTTGGATAGATGCAATGAGTCTTCCAGATACAGAAACTGAGCAACTCTCTCTTTGGATGACATAGTAATTTTTTCTTTCTCTGCAAATATTTCCTTATGACGTTATTCATAGCACTGTGGATGGAATATACTGTGCTCAAGTCTCAAAATAAATAAATGCAACAAAACAATATTTAAGGATAAATGCTGAAGAGTGTTACTGTCTTACCGTAATACTTCCTTTCCCAGCAGGTCTGCCATTTTTAAGTACTAACGGTTTTGTTAGAGTCTTGCTAGAAACTATCTGCCAAGATAAAATTTGAGTATCAAGCACTGTTAAAGCATTCGAACAGATTTCCAAATAAATGAAATAAGACAATGATGCATTTTCATTTTAAGAGCTTTTCCTTTATCATTAAGATGACAGGCAACAGCATTATATTTATTTTCCATGCTCTCCTATAGATAAAATAAGTAATACTTGGTACACTTCAAAACTCAAAAATACCGATGCGGACAAACACATACAGAGTTTCAGATGAAACCGAAATAAAATGCAATGCAGTAACACGATACACACCTGAATAAAAATAATATCTTAAATTCCATTCTCAAACTGTTCTCAGGGTTTTCACACATACTGTTTAACCATGAGTCACTTTTCACAAACAACTTCAGTAAACAGATTTATGAAAACAATACGTCATGCAAGCAAATGTCACCTCTCCCTCAACAGTGCTTCTAGACGGCTATTTTACACTTCCCAAGCAACCGTTCCTAAGAAGCATGTCTATTTATCCTATTTCTTTAAGAATGAATTATTAATGAACTTCATTTCACAATGCTGGCAGGGAGGGAAATCCCAAGAAGACTCTCCTGAGAAGAACTGCCTTCAAAGGATGCTTTAAGAACATCTTTTAAGATAAAGAAGCCGCTCAACTGCAGTAGCGCCAATAGTAGAATCTGGCAGGGGAATTAGAGTGAAATCTACTTACAGTTCTAAGTAGAACCAGAATCACTGCCTGCCTTAATTGAAAAGCAAATTGCCAACATTAATGTGGCCTTTGTAAACAGTCACATGTTGCTACACACCAATTTTTATTTTTATTTTTCTACTTCAGTGTATAAAAAAATAATTTGAGTTTTAGCCTAAGTAAATAAATAGCACTTTTTACTTTGTGCTCAATGATATTCCACTTACTGTCAGAACAACAATCTGGACGGTCATCATTTTAAAGCAAATTTTAAGGCAGCATCTTAAGAGCTTTTGCCAAAAAAAAAGGTATAAACTGAACTGAGATTTGAAAAAGAAATACTGAAACCCATTTGAGACTTCTCCAAATACAAGTGAACACTGTGATAAAGTTAAGGTAGAAGTGGTAAATGATTTGCACTGACTTTTATTTTCTTAGCTTTAAGGGAAATCTGCATACTTACTTGTCCCAGTGTACATTCAAATTCTCCTAGGAAGTCATCATCAGTCAGTTCAATGGTTTTGTTATCAATATCATAAATTCCAAATTTAAGCTTCTGAACAAGCTCAAAATAGTAATCAATCAGAAATTTCTTTGAAAATTTAGGGTTCAAGGAATTCTTAATTCTTTCTGTGCGATCAACCTGCAGTTAGAAAGATATCACTTAACTCAAAATTTCACCAACCAACTACACACATATAACCCATTATTAAAGGCTGTCAGAAGTTCTTGTTAGCATAAGGACATACCTTCCTACAAACCTCTCATCAAATGCAACTAATCACAGTACACAAAATCCACTGCTTTATTATCTGCAGCCCTGTTTTCCTTTGCTCCCTGTAATGAGCATCTTTTCTGAACAAAAAGACCAACGTAAAAATAGCAGACTGTCAAATCACTACATGACCATAGTTTGAGAACACTTCATTTCTAAAAGTACTTTTAAACACTTAGAGTCCTGTATGCCTTGACTAGTGTACGTCAGGTCTAAGCATTATAATTAGCATTATGCTCCCATCTAGTTAAGAGGTCCAACAAGCTAGACTATATTTCTAACAGAGTCATGAGAACCATCACACCGTACCTCATACCACTGCTGACCACTCGTATTCTGGAGAAGAACACACAGCGGGTCTGACTTGGAACCAACATCTTTATCCAAGAGATTTGTGCAGGCAATAGTCAGCTCCACCTTAGTCACACACTGTGCCGCCATTTCTTATGCTAGAAAGCAACAATATAAACTGTTAATTTAAAAATGGACTAAAAAGCAAACAGAGGGATTGTCACAATAAATTAATTATTTGACTGATCATTAGAATCATTAGCCTGTCAGGAGTGAGATTCAAGGCTCTAAATGCCATTTTAGAGATTTATGATGTACCAGCGTTAAAGTATTACCATCATATTCTTGGCTTTGCCACATATGGATAAAACTTCAAGGTCTGCAAAATATGAGACAAGATCGAGTGTCTCGAAACACTTGAGGAGCAAAATGCAAAACAGGGAACACCACAAAGAAGGCACAGTGGTCTGGATTGCTAACAATAAAACTTCACAAACTTTAAATTTCATCTGATAAAACCCACACGAATGCCAGCAACTCAGGAAGTAGACGTTAATAAAAATGCAATGAATTAGAAAAAAAATAATATTAAATACTCCCTAATCAAACCTTTTTAACAAAATGCTGAATAAATAAGCACAGCAGGATTGGGAGAAGAGTTACATGGGGAAGAAGACTAGGTGATCTTAAAGATTTATTAATCTTTAAGAACAACAATAATTTTAATAATAGGGATGAGCAATTTTAAAGTCCAGTAACAAGAATTCTTCATGGAAATTCATTTAAAAAACAAGCAAACAAAAACAGACAACCTGACAGCTTTCTCACATTTCCTCTGAAGCGTCAATTATCTTCTACCGGAACTGCAAAAATATACCAGCAAGTATTTATAAACATTAAGAAACGATGACACCCAATGTGGAAAACAAGCATTTGCATGCCAAAGGGGGTCTGAGCAACAGGTATTTTCTATATTATGAGACTCTTAATTTTACGTTTCAGGAACACAGTTGCCCATTTCCAACATCTCCTTTCCTTGGGAGGTGAGCTCTACCTCAGACTAAAACATCCACTTCTTTCCACAAGCAGCTTGTCTTGGAAATCCCAAAACCTCCTTTGCTTCAGGTTCTCTTTCTTTACAGGAAGTCCACAGCCCAGGCACAGCATCCAACTTATTTTGAAAGAGCATGAGACGAGAAGGAAGGAACAGCATTTGCTTCTCTCTAACAAGTTCACTTGCACTGTATACATTACAGTGCACTTGAACCTGAAACTGTATTCAACATCTCTTTTCCTTTCACCGCACTTATATTGCTTCTAATTCAAATAAACTTCTTTTTTTAAGAGCCAAAGAGAGAAATGAGGATGGAAAAGAGGAACAGAGGAACAATGAACTGAAAACAGAAGGAAAAAAAAACACTGTAGAGAGTTTTCCTGAGGCTTCTTCTACTCCATGAGAGCACAGTTCTTACACTGCCTCTCCATCCCCACTTTGCTGCCTTAGAGATGGACCCTTTAAGAACAGCTGAACAATGGAACTAAATATAAAGGACTTGCAAAGGTACTACTGAAACATCCATGCACATACGTTACTTCCAAGAAGTACATCAGATTTACAGAAATCGTCCTGCACCTCCCAAACACCTAAACACGATTCCATCCTTTCACTCCCAAAATTTTACCAAGTTCCAGCCGCTTATCCTTGAGGGAAAAAAGTCAAGCACTAGAAAGCAAGCATATAAACAGCTTCTAAAGTTATGTCTCCTAGGATTAGAAAGCGTATCTTTAAAAAGTATTCTGCTTCTTTTTCTACTGTTATTTTCCATTCCTACTGCTTTCCTGGCTGCCAGACAGAGCTCATTACCAGTTAGTGGCTTTGCCCAGTGCACAGCAGAGCACAACTCCTTGATGGCTGCCTCCAGAAAAACCAGCTTGGCTGACAAAATGATGCTCCAGCAGCCATTGATGCTACCACAGAAAGTAGAAAATCTTTTAGGAAATGCAACAGAATTCAAACTTGGACTGAGACATAATTCTCCAGTCTTGGGTAATGTTTCCATAATCACTCGTAAAGGACAGCATCCAGTTAACATAAAAACTGGTCAATTTTTTCTACTCAGCCTGAGTGCGCGCGCCCCAGTTCTAACAGCACAAGTACTTTCTCAAATGAATTCTTCAATTTTGCGAGTTCCACTCCTCCTCCACACAGCCCTGAGTTCCTCCACCACGTATCTAATATGGGAACAAAACAGATTTAGCAAAAGCGGCACTACACAAAAAGCATCCTTTAATATAGAAAAGAATAAAAAACAACAAAACCTTCTTCCCTGCCCTGAAATACATGCATTCTTGAGACCATGTCATTGTGTCCACAGCACCTTTAAAAAACTTCTAATGAGCACGTGTTTGAGCAGATACACAACTTGAAAGCCAGATATCAAAGTAACACTTCCCATCTCCTATGATGCTCCTTTAAGTCTCTTCCATTCTGTTTCACAAAATGCAAAGAGAAATTAACACAAGTTACTTTCCTCAAATATTTTGAGAATATTAGGAATCAATATTTTTTATAATGAGATGAAGAGATCTGTGCCAATTTCAGTGTATTTCAAGAAATAATTTTGCTATTTTACTTGAAAAAAGAATGACTGGCCATAATGACATAAGGCTGATATGCTTCATAGTAAATAGCTGCATACAACCTGCTTTTAATAACATTATAAACATTGAAATTATAAAAACTGGCAAGGAAAGTCACTAACCCAAAGCAATATTTACAGCAGTCAGCAAACAACAGATACTTCTCTTGCAACACTGCAGTCACTGTAGAACTTGCCGAGGGCTCCAAATGTGCGAGCCTCAAGTCTTTTAAACAGCGGAATCTGTTGGAGCTCTGCATATGCTGCATGAATCCTTATAACCCCACACTGCACAGAAGGAAGAATGACTCAACTCCACCCAATTCTTCTCCTCATCTGAAAGCCAGTGTTAGCTGGAAAGTTCCAAAGCAGGTTCAGCAGCAGGTGGTAGGACTCCCAGAGATAACAAACACCTTCAAGGACCACAGTTGCTGTCAGATAAGTGTTCTCCCTTTAAAAACCTGATAGAACACAGAGCCTGGCAAACTGCAGTCTCTTCAGGATGGCAAAAATAAGGAACCACAGCTGCACTAATAGCTTACCTCTTGAAACACCATTCCACAACACACTAAGACTAAGGTCTACCAGGCAAGCCAGATACAAAATATTGCAGACGCATGACAGGATTACTTGCAGATTTGGGATACTGGAATAACTTTACACAGACAGATAATACCGTTTGGGATCCTGTAGGATGAGACTTGGCTGACAGTAAGTTACATAACATGAGACATATTTATTCAATTAGCTGTTATTGCAAAAGTAAACATGCTCCCCATTGGTCAAATATAACTCAAACCTCTGTCTTTCTCAATCTATTGGCTGTTTGTCTTACAGATAGGATATGCCTGGTAGCACACTGGAATGGGGATAACAGAGATGAGATGAAATAGTCCTTTCTTTTGGAATAGATTTTAGGATGGCAAGAGTGTATCAGGATGTTCTGGCTTCAGCTGGGACAGAGATGCTTTTTTTCATAGTTTCTGGTATGATGCTATGCTTTGGCTTTAGGAGAAAAACAAGGTTGATAACACACCAGTGTTTCAGTTGTTGCTGAGCAGTGCTGTACAGAGCCAAGGATGTTTCAGTTTTCAGCTTCTCATTCTGTCCTGCCAGTGAGGGGGGCACAAGGAGCTGGGAGGAGACAGAACCAGGACAGCTGACCTAAGCTGGACAAAGGGATATCCCATGCCATACAGGATTCACATTATGTGGAAAACTTCAAAACTGAGTGGAGATGGCTGAGGGAGGCAGCCGCTACTTTGGTATTGTCTGGGTATCGGCTAGGGTGGTGAGCAATTGCTTTGAGCCTCACTTGTTTTATAAATACTTATACTATCATTACTGTTATTTCTCTCTTCCTTTTTGATCCTAGCAAATAATTTTATCTCAACCTAAGAGTCCTACTTTCTGCACACCCCTCGCCCCCCCCTCCCCCGCTTCACTCTCTCCTTGATCTTCTCCCCCATCCCACTGGGAGGAAGGGGAGCAAGCAGAAGGCTGTGAGGCATTCAGCTACATGCCCGGTCAAAACACAACAAAGGCTCTTCAAAACCAGGAAATTCTGGATAAGGGAAGACCAAACCACTAAACAATACAGTGGAGCTTGCAACATGCAGATTCTGAACTCCAACAATGCAAATTCACACATTACGAGGGAGATGTTATTCCTGACCCTACAACAGGCATAGGCCATCCAAGAACATGATTAGATCAACTAAATACGTTACATGTCTTCCTCCCTGAGCTGTCATAATGAAAGCAAAACTCTAAGTCAGGGACTAGCCTTGTCTTGCAGTCACTGGAGTCATCTAATAGAGCACTTAGGAACTGCCAGACTGCAGCAATCATGTCAACGCTGCAATACCAGAGGAGAGTTCAGACTTGCCCAAATACTGCTTCCATGAAAGAGCAGCGGTGTGTTCCTAAAAGCAGGTGCTTCCCAATCTGATAAGCAGAAATGCCTAACTTTAACAAGACAAAAAGGGCACTCAGTGTGATCCTTCAGCATCTTTTCATCATTATTGCATGTGTAAAGAGCACAGAATAAGAACATATACCCATAAAATGCCACAACTGCTGCAAGAAGCTGACAATGAAACTATGACAGATGCAGAAACTGTCCGTTTTTCTTCTCTCTTTACAGTCACAACACAGCTGATAAAACCATGTTGCAGTAGCTGATGCAGTGAGAAGCTGAGTAATAGAAGCATATCAAAACAATACGCTTCAATCTGAATCATCCTGTAACTATTCTAAGAGTCACACAAAACCCCAAGCATAAGTTCCTTCTCCTCACATTCACTACTTAATATACAGGAAGGAACCATATTGTTCTTAATTGAACACATGAGATTGTGCTGATAAAACCATAATGACCACACTGCACATTTTATTGGGGATTATGCAGAGGAAAAAATAGAAGCCACTTTTCAAGAAATCTGAGGCATATGACTGAGACATTGTTTGCTCTATGAGCAATGAATCATCTATTTATACAAGCTTCATCAGGCGGTCTAAATATTTATTCACTGGATTGGCAGCACACTGGTGTAACAAGTCAGGCAACTATTAATAGGTAGCTCCTATACATAAAAATCTACCATTAAGTTATTTTTACTAAATAATATATTTAGAAATATATTTAAAAAAACGCTTTGCAAAGACCAGAAACTACTGCATCTCCTGTTTGCATAACGACTTACAAACGGGCATCTTGAAATACCCTTCTGTTCACCCCTTTCATCCCACATGTGCATTCATCCTTCAGGCGTATCTTTACTGGCGAGGGCTCTTCGCAGCACTCTCCTCACACGAAAGCTTTTTCTAAGCAACATGGGAGACGTTTTGATCCAAGTCAGCTAGTCTATAAAGGGCAGATTAAGAAACACGGATCTCCTGACTTCAAAAAGACACACGTATTTTTGTTTGTTTGTTTTAAACAAAGAGCACTCAAGTACAAGAAAATCTACTTCTTGCATATATTTAATCAGAATATTTTTATGCTTTATGGAAAACAATCACTTATACAACCCAAACTTCTAAAATTATGCATTCTTTATTCAATTTCTAGGCGTAGACTTCAGATAACAAATACTATCCAGACGAAAGAAAAACTTGTATCTCACCAAAACTAAGTTTATTTTATTGTAGAAACAAAGCGTCAGCAATCCCATGTTTTAGATTAACCCTTCTCAGAGTCCATTTCAAGCCTAGCATGTTGTGACTGCATTTCAGTTAGTAGATATCAATTCTTAAAAATGGATTTACGGTGACTTAGCTCAGCAGTCTGCCTGTAGGCTTCCCAGCAGACAGCTACAGCTTCAGAAGAAGCATTAAACTGTGAAACAAAAGGAAATTAAACCAAAGAATTGCTCTTCCTGTGTATCAACGTAACAGATTCAAATGCACGTGTTTGAGGAACTTCAGTTCTTACTCTGAAACCTGCCCATGACCAACACCACTGTAAAAATAATTAATAGGAGGCAAAAGTCTTTGTTACAGGAAAAAAACAAAACCAGTCCAATTAAGTCATAAAAAACAACCAGCAAGTCCTTAAAGATTTTAAGAACAATTATGTAATTGCCTCTTTGGCTCCACTTATTGAATGCTTTTCTCTACCAATATGATGACAGTGTTTTAAATTAAGTAGAATCAGTGGCCTGTAAGCTCAGAGCTGGGCTTCCACCAAACCTGTGCTTTCCAGAACTGATAAAAGTTCTCTAGGAAAAATCAACAAAAACACCATACAGAGAGATAGGCTGGAGATGTCTGGTATCTCAGTGCAAACAATAACACTATCTTCCAGCTGCTAGCCGGAGAATTACACTTTACTACAGTGTGGACATCGTGCAAACTCTCCTGTAGTAGAGCAGTTCTCCAGTCAGCTTTCCTTCCATTCCCTCCAATACCAGCTATGTGCACTCAGCATTCATTGCTCCTGGGAGGCAATGCACCTGGTGGCTCTGAACACACACATACAGCAAATGGGCTGATCCCTGGAGCCATTAGATGAGTGCCCACGCGCTGCTCACCTACTGCGTGGGCTTGCTGATAACTCTCCTGGGTGTGAGAAAATCCAGGAGTTGCCACTACCACCTAATGAGAACTGATTCATCTGGCTCAGAGGGTGGTGAAGCACTGGAACAGGTTGCCCAAGGAGGCTGTAGATGCCCCACCCCTGGGGCATTCAAGGCCAGGCTGGATGTGGCTCTGGGCAGCCTGGTCTAGTGGTTGGCGATCCTGCCCATGGCAGGGGGGTTGAAACTAGATGATCTTTCTGGTCCTTTTCAATCCAGGCGATTCTATGATTCTAATTGTACCTTGGATTGAACAGTGAGTCAACACACACACCAGGATCCAGATGCAAGATAAGGAGGATCTATAGGAAATAACCTTTCAATCATAGAAGAAACCGTGATCCAAATCATCTAGACAATTTCTTTAACAGACACTCAGACACAGCAAGCAAGGCCCATAATAAAAATCCTTCAGAAATTCTTTGATCGTTGAGCAAAGTCACACAAGCACCTGAGAAGAAGCACCACATGTGAAATAATGTTAAGCACCGAACGAAAAAATTCAATCAAGATTCATTCAACATCAATCAAGGGAACCATATTTTCACCTCATGTCTAAGTAAGAGTTTCAGTAAGCCACACCACAGTGTCAAGTTAATGTTATTAATGTTATTAATCATAGTCCAATTGATCCGAGAAGTAACACTGCTAGGTTTACCAGGAATTAGTGCTGACAAATGCTAGCTTGGCCACGTATTATTTACGTTGGAGGGCATCCTGACTTTCACTGAAAAATAAACAGAATTCATAAGGAAGGAGAAAACATAAGTTACCATTTCATTTTTCTCTAAATAACAGGTATTTCTTAAAGGATACCAAAGCAATGACAGCATTTACCTTACTCTAAATCAGAACAAAGACAAAACTCCACCCCAGGTAATAACATTAAGCTGACCCACCTGCAAAGATAAGATTTTAAGAAATAGCCAAATTACCCCGCATCTACCCCACAGAAATGGATTTCCATCACATCTGTACAGCTGCAATGGCTTGCTTCCCTATAGCATTAATTCTGTTATAAATAACACACACACAGGAAAAACACTGACATCAGAACAGAAAAACAAGGACTTCTGTCTGGTTCTCGCTTCTCTTGCTTACTTTTTCTGCTTGTAATGACTACCACTAGCACGGTGTTCCGCCTGCTCTCTGAAACAAACCTCACCTCTCCTACTCAACAGGTAGGTGGATCTATACATACATATAACAAAATCTCTACATACAATGTAAGTTAATTTTTAAAAACTCAAGTGGAAAAAAACCCCACCTGGGGCTCAGCTTGACTCTAAGTACTCGTGTTAAACACACTTTTTTTGAACCATCGCTGGAATTTCTTTAACTTGAACTTTTGGAGGCACGAAATACCCAAGAAAACGAGAGTGCACGGAGCAGTGCTGAAGGACTGTTATTGCACTTTGAATATGTGACTACAGAAGAAGCGGAGAGCTCTCATGTTTTAACGCTACCCTAGCGGATAACACCGCAACTGCAAAAGGAGAAAAACAGACAACACTCGAAGAACAACAGCTCCGTAGATGCAACAGATCTTGTTTGTTGTTGTTTAAGGAAAGATGACAATGTTGCCAAGCTCCTCTCTGAAGCCCGGAGGCGCCGACAAAGCAGCCTTAAGAAGAGGCCCCCGGGACTCGGGCGTTCACACACGGGCACGCGGAGCTCCCGGAGCTCGGGGCGCGGCGGGGCAAAGCCTCGCCCAGGGGTGCCGCTCGCAGCTGCTCCCGTTGAGCCGCGTCTCAACAGGAAGGCGCACACCGCGGCTGCTCGGCCACAGCCGGGGCTCAGAGTTCCCCCCCGCCTGCATGGAGCGGGGTGCCCCGGCCCTACCCCGCTGCAGGGAACCGCCGCGCCCCGCGGGCGAGTGGCCGCTGCCCAGGCCGGAGAAGTGAGTCCCACGACGGACAGGCTCCAGGACAAGCTCGCCCCTCAGGCCCCGCAAGCAACGCCCTGTCCCACGCAGGCAACGCCCGATCCGGCCTCCCGCGGAACAGCCGCTGCCGCCGCCTCCCCTGTACTAGAGCCCTCCGCTCACCTGCGAGGCCGGATCAGGGCCGGCGTAGTGCTGAGCGGACCCTCACCCCGCGGCAGCTGTGGCCACGCCTGTGCCGAACAGGGCCGCTCCGCCCCGGGGCACTGAGGAGAGCATGCGCGGCTCCTCGCTGAGTGGCGGCCGTGCTCGCTCGCACCTTCTCCTTCCCCGGCGGACGGCTCTGGGCGATGGCCGCTGTCGTGGCGGCGCTGGTGCAGCCTCTTCGCCTCCGCCCCGCCCGCCTGGGGCCGCTCCTTGGGCCGCTCCTGAGGGAGGCGGCGCGGGGCTGGCGGGGGCTCGCCGGGAGCGAGGTATCGGGCGGCGGCGGCGGCGGCGGCTCTGCGGGCCCGCTGTGCTGGGCTGTCCGCAGCGCTGTCCGCAGCCGGCGGGGGAGCGGCGGGAGGCGGTGCAAAGGGCTATTTTTCTGAAAGTTGGGTCCTCGTGCTCCTTTGAAACCATAGCAAGAAAAAAAGGTTTAATTCAGAGTTATAGTGTTTGTTAATGCTCGCCTTATGATCCCGCGCAGGTGCTTAGAAAAAGCCTTAGGAGAGGGGTTGTGCTCTCCACGGGGTCCTTCGTGCTCTGTAAGGCTCTCAAGCTGGTCTCTGGCTCTGCTGTGGTTCATGCCAGCTTCAAAGGTAATGCACGAGGAAGGCAATGCTGTTAGATTGCCTCTTGTTTTTGTTAGTGCTCTCACGTGTGTCATGCACTTACACTGCTGAGAGGAGAGATGTCGCTGTCCTTTCCATGCGAAACAAAGAAGAGATACTGTGTAAATAAGAGTAAAAAGGAATACCTGATAGACACCCAAAGAAGTAAGAGCCTAATGACTTAGATAAAGTCTAAAACACCTAGAAAGCACTTTGTTGAGAAGTTTGAATTCTCGGCCTTCAGTCATTATGGCAATGGTGTTCAGGGCACCTCAGGAAGCAAACGTAACCCACAAAGTTAGGAAGATGTGCTCTGTGGCACTCAGTCCAATGTCCATGTGGACTGAAATAGTTGGGAGTCAGTATTTAGGGAGAGCAGAGTTAAAATGTTACCCGGAGTGCTCTCATCTCCAGTAAGTTAAGTTCTAGGAACTTTTTCAGCTGAAAGTGGAGTTTTGTAGTTTAGTAGTCTTCATTGTTTTTTTTATTCTGTAATTAAAGCCACGCTGCTGCAAAACAGCAGCCGTACCACAGCTGCCATGCTCAGCAGATAACTTGAAAAAACAGAACGCTTACACAAGAGAGAAATCTTTGAAACAGGACTTGAGCTTATGTTTTCACTTAGATGTTTGATCACAAACCAAGGACTAATGCCAGAGATAAGAGTAGCTGAAAATCCTAAAAAATTAGGCAGAGCTTTGGACTTGAAAATATGGATTTTTTTTCATGATTTACTGTTGGCAGAACAATAAGCATATAATTTGGGGTTTTTTCCTATACAGCTACATGCTTCAGAAGAGTGATCAACCTGCTTCCATTTGTGGGGGTATTTTTTCCTCCTAATTCCATCTGTTCTCATGTTAGAATCCTGTATTGGCTGTGAAATGCTATTTCGTGTACTATATACATAGATATCAGATTATTACGTTATTTCATTTACATATTTACCTTGTTACATCACTTTGCTGCAGGGAAGTTGGACCCATTGCAGGCAGTTGGACTAGGTGACCTTTAACGGTCCCTTCCTACTCAAACGATTCTGTGATTCTATGATTATATCCAGCTAATTGTGGAAATAGTGATCCCACGTCTCTGTTGTCAGTTTTAAAATATTCTATAGAAAAAAGAGCTTAAATGTCAGAAGTACGATGGATGCTTAGGGCATAAATGGATGCACTAAAAAGACAGCTCTGATATTTTCAAATTCCTTAAGGATTTCATCTGGAAGATCTCTGAGCAGCCTTTCATTTTGGCTTGCCAAGTAAAAGAATGAGCCCTACTCAGCCAGCAGTTGTCTGCAGCAAAACTGTGGAACCATATGAAAACCATAAATAAAATTATATATGTATATATATACATTTAAAGTGATTAGATTTAAACTCTGTGCATATACTAATGAAGGTGTTTCAGCACTCACTACTCTACTGCATTTGCCTTTCTGGTCATATTTTTCATGCTTTTTTAAAAATTTATTTCCTGCCATTTTCACAAAGAAATTACTTCTGCTGTCTGATGCATTAAGAAAAACACTATTAAGTGTTAAATCCATTAAGCACCCTAAGCTCTCTGTGTTACTGAAAGCCATTTCTTAATTCCATATATTTGGCACTGTATCTCTGCTTAGTTGTTCACTGTAAGTAGCTTATCTGAGCCTGCCATGCAGTTGTGGGTGATGGCCTAAAAAATTCATAACTTATTCTTTGTGTTTCGGTGAAATTGTCTTGCTCTAAAACATTTTGTTTATGCTTTAATATCCTAATTACGTGTAATTTGTTCTTCTGTTTCCACAATTTTCTTTTGTTCTTAAGTGGCAGAAGTTATAGAGCAAGCAGACTACCTGTATGGGAGTGGAGAAACTGAAAAGCTCTACCGGTTGCTGGTTCAGCATAAAAATAGGTACTTGACTGCACTGAATATCTTCGTGTTACTTTGACTTTTTTTTACTGTATTTTTCTGTACCAGATTCCAACTAATATTCTTGTTATGGTACGCTGGAGAACCTTGCTTTCAACCTCTTTTTAAGTAGGAAAGCATTCTTGATCTTTTCCATCCTGGTAGAAAAGTGAATGAAGAAAGGACTTAACGATAGGATGAGAGGAAGTTCAAGTTGTGTTAGTGTAGGTTCAGCTTGGCTATTAGGGAAAATTTCTTCTCAGAAAGAGTGATGGGATATTGGAACGGGCTGCCCTGTGAGGTGGTGGAGTCACTGTCCCTGGAGCTGTTTAAGAACCATGTGGGTGTGGTACTGAGGGGCACGGCTTAGTGGGCAGTATTGGTGGTAGGTGGATGGTTGGTAGAGGCCTTTTCCAACCTTAATGTTTCTGTGATTCTATGTCTGATTGTTAGCTGAATGCAGCTGTGGGAACTGAGGGTTAGCACTGCAGTTTTTCATTCTTGCAGGGAGATTTTTTTTTCTGTGTTTGTTTTGTTAATTAAAAAATGCTTTAAAATATATTAGAAAAAGTCATAATGCGTCTATACGCACCTGCAATGACTAGAGTACCTAGAATGTAGGTACTGAAAACTTTTGGGAGTCATTGTTTCATTCATGTTCATTGTTGACCAGCTGCTCCTTCTTTTAGTTTTCATTTGGCCCCTGTTAGGATTTGAGTCTGAATGAAAAAGCTCCTTACTTACATAGTTATGTCCTCAGGCAGTGTATAATGTCAGGCTTCTATTTGTTGTTTGTTACCTTTAAGTTCCGTGCAGCCCAAATGCCAGATGGTGATGCTGTTGTCGTATCACCCTCTTGAGATACGTATTGAAAGACTGATTTGAGACCTTTGCTTGCTTTGTTGCTGTTATTACTTTAAAATGTTGATGTTTCTGTTCATAACTAGTGAGGATGCGGAGTTGTTATGGCGGCTGGCACGAGCGTCACGAGATTTAGCTCAGCTCAGCATTACTTCTGCAGAAGAGAAAAGACAACTGGCATATGATTCCCTTGAGTATGCAAAAAGGGCACTAGAAAAAAATGAGGCAAATTCTGCAGCACACAAGGTAAGCCAAGCAAAACAACTTAACTGAAATCTTGTTCTTTCATTTCTGCTGGCGGAAACCTCAAGTAATGTCATTGTCCTGTTTCAGCAAGCTTCTGTGTAATTTAACATTTCAGTTAAAAATGAGTGATTCTCACTATGATTCTGACTTCTAATTCTTGTTGATGTGTTTCTAAGATTAGAGTTCAGACAGGATAGAGGAAATAAAAGCTGGTTCAATGTGTACAGGATCATACCATTTACAGTTGGTCTCCTCTGACATAGCCTGCAGAATGTTTCACACACTGCCCCTCCAGCATGCTGTATGTGTGTACCAGTAGTTCTGTAGTGTTTCGTTGGGAAGCCTGGCTTTATTCTGCTGTTATTATATATATATATATATTATATAATATATAATAATTATATATATTATATAATATATAATTATTATATATTATATATGCTGCTTCTCTCAGGTAGGGGGGTAACAAAGTATGATCAATGGTGTTGACATCTTTGGTAAGAAGAGGATGTTGATTCCATTATCCATTCAGGCTAGCAGGTTGCTTGGTGCTGCTATACTTCTTCATAACAAAAACTTCTTGCTGGGTGGTGGTGGTAGCTGTTCTGGCTTTTTGTTTGTTTGTTTTTTAACATACTGTTAGTAGTTATAGTGCTTTATTAATATTTTAATTTTGTACTTTGTATTACAGTGGTATGCGATTTGCCTCAGTGATGTTGGAGATTATGAAGGAATCAAGGTTAAAATTGGAAACGCCTTTGTTATCAAAGAGCACTTTGAGGTAATTTAAATGACTGCCTTGATGTGTCTAATACATAGATTGTGTGCGAGTTAGGAATTATCTTTTGGTGAAGATTTGCAAATGTGAAATCTCCTGGTGTCAATTTGATTTGAGGGTTATTGTGCTGGTTCTGGGTTCCAAATCAATGAGGGATGCAACTTAGCTCCTGCAGAACAAAGTCCCTGTGGGAGAGAGAGTTGAGAAAGCTGAAGTGCTGCTGACATCTCTTAGGCCTATATAAAGTGTAGCTGTGCTGCTGAGAAAAGGGTGTGTGGCCATCACTGTAACTGTGCATTAGGTACCAGTGAAAGACAACGGCTGGAAAAGATGAAGGTCTGCTGACTAATTTTGTTCCACAAGAAATAAGATCAATGTCTCAGTATGTCGAGTCTCATGTGAGACTGACCAGCTAAACATAACTGCTCAGAAGTCTGTCAGTCCCTTCAGGTTTTGCAGGTGAGTGGATTCAGTTGTGCACAGAGCAAACACTGCACCCTTGAAATTCTACACGTAGTTATTGTGGTTTAATTAGTAGTAGGACAACAAGTCAGCATTGTTTTTTTTTTGTTGTTGTTTAATGTATTTTAAGCCAGATGTGTCAAAATAAACTTTTACATCTGTTTTTTTTATAATTAATTTTATTTTCCTCCTGCACTAGAGAGCCTTTGAACTGAATCCGAAAGATGCGACATCAGTTCATCTTATGGGCGTTTGGTAAGTTAACATGTGGTGAAGAAAAATGCTAGAATATAGGCCAGAATATGGCAAAGAAAAATGCTGGAATATAGATGGACTATTGAATTGCAGAAGTGCTTGGAATAATTCAGTGGGAACTTGTTGAATGGGAAGGTTTAGTCACCCCTGTGAAGCATCTGGCTGTTAATTCTTACACAGTTCAGAAAGATGAAAAATAATTGTTCATTGTAGTTCTGTGTTTTACTGTATTAAAATATCGAACACTTATTTGCAGATGTGTGTATATCTCTGCAGCACACGAGAGGTTGTGAGCACTGCTCATTTAGTTCTGACTACTGTGAATGGAAACAAAATTCAACATTGAATTTATATTGAATTTCACTGGTGGCTGCCACTTAATACAACCTGTGTTCTGTGAAAAGCAATCAAATGTGGTGGATGTTCAAAATACTGTATTTCAAAAGTTACATTTAAGTAAATGCAGCTTAAGACTGCATGTGCATTAACAAAAATCTCTGAAATTGTGTTTACTGCTTAGTGAAATTTGTGCTATGTGTTACTGTTGCAGTGCAGGCAAAGGACTAGAAGTACAGCTTTCCATGCTAATGGCCACATTTCTGAGGAAGCAGTTTGGTTGAATGCAGCATCTTTAATTTGTTAGTGAGAGTCTCTGGTTGTTTAGTGTGGCAGCTTTGGCCTCTGTCAAATGTTTTATAAGGAAGCTGAGACCAAGAGATTGACATTAAATATAGCCAAAGTATTTGTAGCTTAAAAAATAAATAAATAAAATTCACAGTCACCGTTTCTGTAGCTTTTCTAGGCTGTTGGATGTCAGTGGAAACTGCAGTCTACAGCTCTGGAGTTTTGTGTTAGTTTACAGATCTCAGTTTTTCCATATTTCAGCACTACTTTCTCCCACACGACCTAACCACTGCAGCAGCCCAAGTGTTTAGGCAGATATGTATGTTCCCAACTGAATGAGCCTCGCCATGTCAGTTTTGAGACAGGAGGTCTGCTCTGGAAAAGCACTTAAGATGTTGTTCCGAAGGAGAAGTAGAAAAGATGATGAGAAACGTGGGGTTTGCTGTTGCTTTTGGCACTGAAATAATCACATATTGTATTATTAACTATATCCATTACTGAGTCTGAAGCTGGAATTCAGTTAACAGACAATTCTTGAGCCATATTCTGTAGCGTATCCTGGACTGACCCTGTCTTATTCACATTTCTGATAAGGCTCACCTATTGGCAAAATGTAACTGGGATGGTATATTTGGTGTACTACCCTCTCCCGACCCCCGAGCACTTCCACATTTGCGTTCATTAACCGTTCGCCTCCTCCCACATGCTCTGCTTCACACTAATAATAAAAATACTCTTACAATCACTGTTGTGAGACTAATGCAAGAGAGTAGTGTCGTTTTATCTGGAATCTGGAGTGTTCTATGTACATGGGATACTTAAATATTTAATTCTTTCATCATCTCTGAAATAGGTAACTGATTACCTTTGTTAGTCAGTAGATAGGAAAACAGGGCAGAATGGCCCAGCCTAGAACACAGCGGTTTGATTCTTCTCATTATATTCATTCTTATAAATCAGTCTGTCAGGCTGCAGGCCTGCTTTTGTAGGCAATGTTATTGCAAATATTTTAGAGCACTATGAAATATGCATTAATTGCTAAAACACTACGAGCTGAAAGGCTGTCTGGTGGTTAATAACTGTCTCCAGCCTCGTGTACTCAAAGCTCCCAGTAAAAGATGCACCGAAACTTCTAGCAGCAATTTCAAACACTTGGAGTTGGGTTGAGCAGTTGTAAGAACTTGCGCCGTGACTGTGGTTGTTGCGGCTCTTGGCAGCAGCTGGTTATGACATCCAGGGTAAGAGAGTGTTGATTCCAAACAGAGGAGTAATGTGAAGGTTATATACAAGTGTTTCCTTCTGCTCCAGGTGTTACTCCTTTGCTGAATTGCCGTGGTACCAACGAAAGATAGCTGCAATGCTATTTGCAACGCCTCCGACTTCCACATATGAAGAGGTACAGTAGGAAAATAACGTTATTATTCACCCCACAAAGCCCTTGATGTATTTTTACTAATTTCCTTGACAGAATTGACCTCTTGTAAGTTCTTAGAATAACAAGCAATGATGATTATTTTCTGTACAAAACTGTTGTGATGGCATAAGTATGGACTTGTGAGTTTGCAGCTATCATTAACAAAGTGAGAACAAAACAGGAGAGTGAGGTATGTTTAAAAAATGCAGTAAGCCTGGAATTTTTTCAACTATGGCACATAGAATAGTGAAAATGATTTTGTGTGGTTTCTGCAGCAGAGAGTAGCAAGCTACATGGAACCTCTTTACTACGATCTACTGCAGATAGCTCTGTGCTGGTTTCAGTGCCAATTTATAGTCATGTTATACCTTGGACTTATCTGATAGGAGTATTAGAGTTCTTCCCTTTATTTTAAATGCAGAAAGTAACGGCTTGATTTATTATTATCCACTAATGAATACCTTTTTCTCATCCACTGGTACCATAACATCTGTTTTTCAGAGAGGTTGAAGTATTTTTGGTGGTCTTTGCTGTGAAAATTTCTGCTGTCAGACACCCTGAGTCTTACTGTGCAGCTGTCTGTGTTCTGGGGTGTCTAACACAGTATATATGTGCACAGTATTTATGTGCACAGATAGAACAGCTTGAAAATTAGATTGGTCACATGAAAGTTTCCTGTAGCTGCTGTAGTCTGTGTGTTCTGTTAGAACAATAAAATCCCTGGCCCACAATCTGTTGTTGTTATAAGTTGAGTGGGATGAGGAGTCACTAGAAAGTAATTGCAGAAGCCTGCTTGAACAACAGAAAGCAATTGAAGACCTGATTGGAAAAAAGAAATAGAACTTTGTAATGGAATGTCAAGCTTTAGAGTTTTGCTGAAAATCACCTTCAGAAGAATACGGTGTCAGCCAGGATTTCCTCAGAACTTTGCCGATCCAAACATTGAGTTCTGCAGCCGTTAAAGTCACTGAAGAAATAAAATCTTGTCCCAAAGTCTGTAGGTGAGCCATGGTGATAAGACTGGTGCAGTTCAGTACAAAAACTGCTTTGTAGATACCTTGCTACTGTAAGGTCTGTGGCGGTATTTTCTCTCCAGCTGGTGGCATCAGGAGGAGATAAGAATGGAGTGAATGCGTGCGCATTTCATAAGGGTTTATTCTCTTCAGGTAGGAGGATACTGACTGATGCTTTGTAGGAATTGGTTCTTCCCAAAGCGTTTGTCGATATTAATGACAAGATCTTGTTTCAGTTATTAAGTTTATACTTGACAGCCTGCTTGGAGGGATTGTAGATGATGCACTGGAAGGTGGAAATAAAAATGATCTTGACAAGTTGAAGACTGGAAATAGAGCATCAGATTTTTTAAGAACACATAGAAGGTGCTATACTTAAACAAGAATGACAGTGGCAGGAAATAACTGCATAAGTAGTGCTGTTGAGAAGAGGTCCAATCTGACTGTACCCCAAGTGAGTATCATGCTGAATTCCTGCAGATAAGATGATGGATAGGACAAGCAGATGTCCTTCCTCAGCTGTGTTGAGCATGCGCAGTGATTTGGTTTGACCGCTGTGTTCAGCTCAGTGTGCCCCGTATTAAAGACAGCCTTCTCTTTTGCAGGCTCTTCGTTACTTCCACATGGCGGAGGAAGGTAATTCTTGTCTTTTTTTGCAGATACGATATTCTCTTTTGTTTCAAGTTATCGTGCATAAACCTTTTGCATTTGTAATTATCTTGAATAGTGTGTACACGTAGCAGTACCAACAGATCGGACATGTTGGGTGTCATCAGACAAACTCCAAGTGTTGTACACAATAGTGTCACTAGAGGACCCGCTATCGCGCTCCCTGGTGGTCTAGTGGTTAGGATTCGGCGCTCTCACCGCCGCGGCCCGGGTTCGATTCCCGGTCAGGGAAAGCCTTATTTTTCAGTCGGCCTCCGCCGCTAGAACGGCGTAGCGGTGTTCTACATCAGCCGCAGGCCAGAAACGGCGATTCTTAACTCAGCGCTCAACCTGCAGTACTGGCTGCAGTTCTGGGCGCCCCTCAGTGTCGGAGACGGCCACGCAGCGGGGAGAGTTCAGCAGGGGTCCGCCGAGATGGCGTAGGAACTCGAGCACAGGGAAAGGCTTGGAGGGGGTGGAGCCTCGTAACAGATTGTAAATACCCGAAGAGAAGGTGCCGAGAGGACGCTACAGAGCCAGGATCGGCTCTGCTGAGTGGTGCCCAGTGCCGAGACATAGGCAATGGGCGCAAACTGCTGTGCTGGAGGAGAGGCAGTTAGAAGCTGTGGGTCTGGTCTCCTCCTTGGAGACCTTCAGAAGCCTGCCTGGTCTCAGGGTTGCTCTTACTTGAGCAGGGGTTGGGATGTATGGTCTCTGGTGTGCGTTGTGGGGTCCTTCATACTTTTCCCCGAGGCATTCCACTGGAATGTGTTATTGCAGGGCAAGGAAGCAAGCAAAAGTGGAATTTCTACGTCAGTCGTTCTTGTTCATTCTTAACGTTCCAACCCCCCCCCCTATTCTCAATAGGATGACAGAGACAACACTTTTATATGATTTCAGTTGTCGCTGGGATCAGAGTACCTATCCAACTGGCAGTAAAACTGTCCTCATAAAAGAAAATATGTAACTATTATTTCCCCAAGAGAGAGGCCCCAAGCAAAACTGACAAGCTGAAAGATAAGGGAAGGCAATGTTCTGTCAAAGAGTTCTGTACGGATGTGTCAGTGAAGCCTGAAGGAAAAGTTTATTATGTACCTTTCCCTGTGTGGAAGGGACTGCATCTATGGACTGGAATGGTGGACTTCATAGACTTCACCTTAAAGCATGCCTCCAAAACACCTCCATATGTTTACCTGTGTTTGATGTTATATGTATACATAAATACAAGGGCTGCTCTGAAAGTAATGCCTCCTATTTTATTACATTGGCCCACAATATCAGAGGCAGATGTTGGTGGTATGGCAGTCGAAGTTGAACCTTCCCACCTATGTTCCTTTTCATTTTGTTGCCTTGTGACAGATGGCAGCAGAGGGGCAGTCTGACAAAGTGGCATCTGACATGGAAGTGCATAGGAAGAAAAGGTGTGTCACTGACTGCCTCCATGTGGAAAAAATGGCACCCACTGACATTCATTGATGCTTGCTGAACATTTATGGAGACCAAACAGTGGATGTGAGCACAGTGAGGTGGTGGGTGTTGCATTTCTGCAGTGACAATGGTCACTTCTGCTGTTGCAGATTTTTACAAACGTGGCATGCAGGGTCTTGTTCATCGCTGGGGAAAATGCACAGCTAATCATAGTATCATAGATGTTGGAAGGGACCTCTGTAGATCATCAAGTCCAACCCCCCTGCTAAAGTCAGGTCCCCTACAGTAGGTTACACAGGAAGAGTGCCCAGACAGGTCTTGAATATCTCCAGAGAAGGAGACTCCAGAACTCCTCTGGGCAGCCTGTTCCTGTGCTCTGTCATCCTCACATTAGAGAATTTGTTTCCCATGTTTGTATGGAACCTCCTGTGTTGTGTTTTGTGCCTGTTGTCCCTTGTCCCATCACAGGCACTACTGAAAAGAGTCTGGTCCCATCCATTTGATTCCCACACCTTAGATATTTATAAACATTGATTAGATCCCCTCTCAGTCTTCTCCAGGATGAATAGTTTCAGGTCCCTCAGTCTTTCCTTATATAGGAGATCTTTCAGGCCCCTAATCGTCTTTGTGGCCCTGAATAATGGTAGTGACATGCGGAAAAAGAGTGTTCTGTAGCTGAGAATGTGCTCTATCAAAGGGTGTTATTGTGCTCTTTGTTGTAGTTTCCATGGAAATAAATAAGAGGCGTTACTTTTGGAGCAACCTGTATATTTTATATAATTTTATATTATTATATGTTACAATATTATATATATATTTATATATATTTACTCTTTTTTTTTTAGCTGATGTTAGTTATCCTTTTGTGCAGCTATGATTTTTGCCTGCTGGAATTTGAAATGTTAAGGACAGAGTAATAGACAACGACTAAAAAAATCTAGCAAGTATTGGAGTATATAACAGTGCTAAGGGCAGAGCAGCAGCTTACTATTGAAGTTCCTGCACACTACAGAGTGGGTCCGCCAGCTGGAAGAGAGGGGATGGGAGCAGGCAGCACTGCTGCTCTCAGCCTCTGTCAACAGTATCAAACTGCACTTTTTCTACAGCCAGGCATTTACCTGCCTGTGTGTACTTTATTATTGTGCAAAATATGCTAGCTAACGTAACCATGTAGGAGACCAAAGTCTAGAAAGTGTAGTAGTTTTACACTGTGTTCCTTTTGATCCAAAGCCAAAATACTATTAATCTTTTTGTGAAATAAGGATTCAGAGGAGTGATGCTTTGATAGTGTGCTGCTCATTATCATGGAATGCTTTTTCCTGTCTCTGTACAGCTGACCCAAATTTCTACAGCAAAAATTTGCTCTTTCTGGGGAAGACATACCTGAAGTTAAACAACAAAAAGATGGCTCTCCTGTGGTTAAGCAAAGCCAAGGAGTATCCTGCACATACAGAAGAGGACAAACAGGTAGGAAGCTAAGAACTGAAATGGTAACCAACCTGTGTCACATCACGGAAATGAAGTGGTTACCTCAGAGTAAATTCTAGCTAAGTACCTGTGTTCTTGCATCACCCAGACACCAGAAAATTCTTTCTAATTGGTAACTCTGAACACAATGGTTGGAGATGTAAACACCAGAAAGCCATCACTGTTTTTTATTAACAGAACAACTACCCATCCTTAACTGTGTTGAGATTAAGGCAGGCACCTGAGTTAACCTCTGTGTGAGCAAAGGTTCACTTTTCTTATGCCTAAAGCTGGAAAGGTAGAAGTCGTATTTTGGAAAAGCTTAAAAACACTCCCTTAAGCGGAATCAGAACAGGAGGAAGAAAAAAACATGGATGCATCAAAAACTTGCTAGATCCATAAAACCTAGTATTGCAGTAGAGATTCAGAGCATGTGAATTGAGACAAATGGAAGGTAGTATGTGTTTGGCAGCAAATCTCCTATGCCGGCTGGCTGAGGCACTACTGACCCTTTTGAACTGCTCAGGAACCTGGTTTGGACAGGTAGGCATCTGCTTCCTACCTAAACAAACTTGTACATGGTGTGTGCTTCATGAAGAGTAACCCAGTAGACTTGTAAACCACAGCAATTGTAGGTGTTTTTGTTAGCAGCCAGGCTAACAAATCCTGGTTCCAATTTATTTTTCTTATGGTTGATTGACCTTAGTGTCAGTGGAAAGCTACAGTGTTTCAGTAACAACTGTCACCAAAGACGTCCAAACAGGGTTGTTACTTTACAAATGTCCAAACTTTAAGAAATGCTTCAGTAGGATTTTGCATTTCATGCCTGAAAAATCGCTATTCATGTGTTCCCTCCTCTGTGGACTCTCTAGTAGGGATCAAACTGTTCCTCCCACGAAGCTAAAATGAACAAGGGTTCCTTTCTTCCACAGTTTTGCAATACGCATGGGAATTTAATAGCCTAAAGGAGTAGTGGTCTCAGGTCTGTATGGAACCAGTAAGTCTGTTGGACATCTTTGGACATTTACTAGTGATGACAAAAGCCTTGCCTGCCTTTGGAAACCAGACAAGAGGAGCCAGTAGTGACTTCCATTCAGTAGCCAAGTGGTTAAACCATTCCTTTGCTGTGGTAGTGCTTGGTTTCCTTGCAAACATGTATTTCCTTGTTTATCTCCTAAAAGGCTGCACAGCTGCTAAACGGAGGTGACACTCTCTCCCTTTTGGGGATCACTGTGTAGAATGGAAAACACATGTTTGGTGTCACAAACGTAAGATCCTAAATACTGTAGTCCAGTAAGAAGGAAACTGATCTGTACAGAGAAGCTGGAATTCTTGTTTCTGTAGCCCCAAGTAGGTATTTGGAACTTTTTTCACCTACTGCCTGCAACATCTGGCTTGCAGTGCCTGCACTGCTTGCTCTGTGAGGGCAGGAAGCTTTTTATTCTTTAGTACCACTAATCTTCAAATTTTATTACATTTTACTCAGAACGCTCAGGCACAGGGAGTCCGGGAAGCAACTTCCTTAGCTGTTGTCTGTAGTTTTCACTACTCTAGGTTGGTTGGTTATGTGAGGAATAGGATAACTCAGTACGTGCTACTTTTAATCTCACAGTAGCAAATCAAGAGTTCATCTACTGCTTTCAACCCAACTAAACAATATGTTTAATAAGTCAATTATACTGAAAGGTCTAGTTTAAGAGTTTTATTCCCATCCATGTTTAAAATATTAAGCATCTTAAACTAGAGGAAAGTAACTGACTAGTCTTAGAATAACACTAAAGAACTGCGGTGAAGCTCTGGGGTGTTTGCATGATAATAAGCTTTGCTAGAAAAGCCTGTAACCACAAAGTATTATTTTGTTATGAGTATATTTTTATATTTCAGGTACAGAAAGAAGCTTTGGAGTTGCTTAATTCTATATAACAAGAAACAAGATACTGGGAATTCAGTATCTCAGATGTAAGCAGCATAGGAAAAGGAACCTAAATACTACTTTTTTTCTCTTGAAACTGTTAATAAAATTATAGGCTAAACTTGCTATTTCTATTTCTTGTTTCAATTAAACTATCTACTGAAAGACCTGTTTTATTACATGAATCTGTTAAGTTAGATGGGGATAAAGGGCTTCATGGACAAGCAAGGTATAAATACATAGGACAAGGGGGTGATGCAAGTTTTTACACTTCAGCTGTAACTAATATGGCTTTTAAGGAAAAGAGATACAGAACCATGATATAATTATGAAGTTTTGTTGGTGTTTTTTTTTCTAAAGCCTTCTCGTGCTGTATGGTGAAACAGCCTTCTGAGGGATTCTTTCACACTTAAAAGCATACTGTACACAAAACCACTTCTATGAGCCTTACTTCTGTGCTGCTTCTGCTGCAGAAAGCAATATGTGCACAAAGAGGAACATCATCAGGGTGTTCAGTAGAGATTGCTGAGAGTTTAGGAAAAACCTATTTATTTACCTCCCTGCAGGAAGAAAGGAACACACAACCTAGGAACTACAAAGCAGCTCCTTCTGCATTACCACATCAGTTTGCTTGTCTGAGCCCAAGCCTTTGCTGCTTGCTCCTCTTTGGACCTCTCTCCCCTCCCAGTTCAGATCAACTGAGAGCAAGACAAGCGGGAAAGCAATGGCAGTGCAGGATTACTGGAACTCCCAGGTTAATTGCATACACACACAATTTTATCAATTATTGGTTTGGGGGTTTTTTGCCTCTTAAGAACCATCCCTGTAGTCAATCCTTTGAAGCCAATTATGTCCATGTAGAGAATGCTACAGGGTGGTGGTTGTTTTTTCCCTTGCTCACTAACTCTTACCCATAGGAAAAGGTTGCAGTTATGAGACAGCTAGAGTTAGCAAATCAATGAAGCAACTACATTCTTGTGATGTGCTGTCTTTTTTATTATTATCATTTTGATAACTTACTCACAGATTCACAAAGTTCAGCAGTTGGTAGTGGGTTACCAAGTCATTCATTAGTGCAAATTCATCAAGTTCAACTGTGTGACGCTTCAGTCCTCTGAACTGTAAGGTAAGCGTGTAGGTAAGCTGCACACACTTCTGTTGCCCTGCCTTTGACTTCGTTCAAGCTTCCTCCACTCTAACCTGCGTAAGTCATAATTTTGGTGCTATTACACTCGAAATTAACGATGTATTTATGAAAACAGCTTTGCAGAAGATATGTGGTGTAGTATGAAAATCTTTCAAATATACGTTGTTGAAACTCTTACGGAAAGTTCATGTAAGATATTGCTCTCGTTGGGCCAGGTGCAGTACCACTGTTATCAAAGCTACGTACAGCTTAGCAGCTCCACAGTAAACTGTGCCATTTTGAATACAAAGGCTCCAGAGAATCCAGTCTGTAGAAAAATAAAGGTTTGGCAGAATTCAGTGAATTCAGTTGCTGTATCGGAAAGATACAAGAACAGATATAGCTGTCTTTTTCTGCGTGTACACTTTTAACAGTGCAATATGATAGATACAGAAATGTTTTTAATCTTATTTTAAGAAATCATTTTTATGTGTGTACAAAATTCTGTATAAGTTAAATGTAATGGAATTTACAGTTAATATTAAAGCATAATACAAATGGTAGTTTTAAACATTTTACTCTATAATAAGGAAGCACAGTTTGCTAAAAAGTAGCATTTAACAGAATTCACATGAATAAGGTGTCATAACTTTTTTCAAACATCTTTTCAGTTCAGCAAATGCCCTCAATGCCAAAAAAAATAATAGTAATTTTTAAATCACTGATCACTATGCACGTAGGACAAACTTGGCCTACGGAAAAGAATGACAGGCTCTGGACATAATTCAGGTACATATGAATTTCTACAGGAACTTAAGAGAAATAAGAGTATTTAATACTTCAAAATATTTTTAACTGTGCAAAGCTTATGTCAGTTTAATTTTATTTGGGTTTACTAGATCCAATAACAGAAACTGAACGTGAGCATAGAAAGCAGCAAAGTTCACATTACCTCTCGTCTACCCTTACATCTCAGTTTGCATTAATAACTCTATGAAGCTGTGAAAAACACCTCACAGACTGAAAAAAGGAAATAAGTGAAAAATAAAAAACCTGTAAGACAACAGACGAAGGAGAAAATGTGTAATAGTTTCTCTTTTATTATTATTTTTTCTTTGAAGATTACCTAACATCCTCGTGGTAATAACCCAAGGTAATATGTAAACAAATTTCAATGCTGCTCCAATGAATCAAAATGTTCTGTTCAGCTCCTACAACAAGTCAGAACAGTGGCACCAATTCCTTTCAACATTAAATCACATTCATCTTATTGTACATTACTCTTGTGCAAGTAATAAAGGCTTTATTAATGACCTTGGCTACATCAGTGTAGTAAAGAGAGATATATCAGCTATTAATGTATTTTAAAAAATTAAACTGACAGAACATCATATTCTGTCGTCTCGAATACCAGCAGCATCTTTCTACATATTTAGGATACGTTTGGCCTAAGCCTTTAACAACTTTTAGAACAGCCATGCAATAAAACAAACTTGGAGATGTTTCTTAAGAGAGAACACAGAGCAGTTTAAACGTTTTTCTAAATAATAAAGCCAAGATAAAGCAAATCCAGGCCCTTTTAAATGGCTGCAACTTTTCATACACTTAAAGCTCTATAAAACTAGAGCTTATTAGTATATATATTTATATTTTTAATATATATTTTAAATAAGACTCTTGTCCGCTTTCAACATTTATGAGGGATTTTTCTGGTCTTTTGGAAGGGCAATAAATAAAAGTAGAAAAGGCTGAACTGTTTTGCATATCTTTGTGGAAGAACGGAGAACAATTATACTTTTAGAGTTCCAGAAAGATCACTGTACAGAACAAAAAGCTTATATACAATTAAGTGTGCAATTTTAGTTGGCTGAGCCTTTTAATATGCAAAGTCTCCTTTTGGACTGGAAGCTGCTTCTACTCTTGACCAAATCCCTCCGTCTCTTCAATGGCAAAGAGCAGCTTCTCTTTCAGTTGTTCGTAGCTTTTATAGGGTGGCAAATCCAAACGATTAAAACTGAGCAAGAGGAAAAAAAAACAACAAAAAAACTCTGTTAAGTTCATCTAAATGCCATGCAGAACACTACTTGACTGCTATACGAGAAGTTAAAAATGTTCCAGTGTAGCAATTAGAAATTAAGAAGTGTCAGTCAATGCCATTTCACTACCTTAACATTTCAATGAACAGTAAAAACAAAGTTTTAGATCAGTGCATTTAGAAACAAAAGGCTGGTATCGCATCAGATAAAGAAACAGGACCTTTGAAGTCTCCAGAAAGCTCTTTACAGAGAACTGTAATACTCGTAAGAGGAAATGTTTACCAAGAAATTTAATTTGATACATCTCCAAATTCCAGCAGGAGCATGAAAAGGCCAAAGCCTTATCCTTTCTACACATGCTTGGAAATAAGTTTTAACTTTTCTTAAGCTTGGCTCCAAAAAGCCTCTGCCACAATTCTGTTTCATTCTGAGTCTTCCCAAAGTTATCTTCTCGATAGAAGTTTTAAAGAATAATGAATATTAATGTCACAAGGTTGCAGTAGCAAAATTTAAGATTAAGGGAAGCAGAAGAGTTCTTAGAGCTCAGTATTGGCATGTCAGAGCAATCAAAACTGAAGACAGAGATGGTTAATGACTGGAATTACATTTCTTTTGAGTTGGCAAATGCAAGACCAGAATAGAGAAACCACTAAAGGTACGGAAAGTTTACAAGTAACAACTTACCAAGTGTGACTTCTTGGTAACCAAGTTTCCTTACCAACTTTTTCAATGCAGAATTTCTGAGGACCATTACTTCCTAGAAAACAAAATTAAAATAACTGTAATCTGTTCCTCTGAAGTAATACACAAGACTTCTATTAGACATAAAACAATTCAGATAAAGAACTCAGGTGCTACTTGTTACAGGAATATGAATATTCTGCTAATAGAAATCAGCTTATTTCCTAATCATTTATAAAGTCATTCCGTGTGATTTCTGATACAAAAAGACTTGCTAGAACCAAGCTGATGTAAAAGAAGTTCCCGGCATCCACTTACAGCCTGGTTCATTTGCAAATGGAACAGTTACAGCCTAAAAGTTTGGGTCATTCTTCACTTACCCATAAGTTCAGCAAATCCACCCAGAGGTAATCGACAAGTGCCAGTGACAAACTGCAGAAGTCGCATGCGAACCTCGTTGTCTGTCTCTTTTACAAACTAGGTACAGAGATTCAAATTACTTAGTAAAAAGATTTGGACAAAGCTGGAGAAAACAAAAAACCTACAAGACTGTTGAAAACACATAATTCCATTTCAAAAGATACCTTGAGAAAAGCTCATCTTTCTCCATTTCAGTAAAATTGAGGGTGGGGGAAAAAAGACAGTGATTTCAGATTATATGCACTATTGACCGTTACAACACGAAAGCTAGCCAACAGCTATCAGCAAATATGAAGAGTCTTTATTTCATTCTAAAGCACTAAAGCACAAAACATACCAGTGCTGTAATTAAACATGGCAATAGCCTAGCCTCAGGCTCTGAGCATCTCAAGACTCAAGTATTCCCTGCTAGTGACAGTCCCAGGGAGAGAGAACACCATCCTTAACAGCTACTGCACTTTGTAAGGAAAATTACTGGGAAGGTGAAAAGGAGGGAGAGAGGGAATTGATACAGCTGCAATTTTGACTCAAAAGCCTTGATAACAAAACAAATATTTTTTTCATTCGATAAATGCTGAAATCATATTCAAGTTGCTTGAACTTCTGATCATGAATCTTTCAGTAATGAGCTTAATCTTTTTTTTTTTTCCTGAGAAATCGTATCATTAAATCTTCCATTGCACTGAACACATAGATTAGCTAAAAACAATTGATTTGTATCATTTTTAGAGTAACTTTATCAAAAGTATATCTAAAATCATGAGACAGGAAATGCCAGGAAATTTCCCAGGCAACAAACAGGACCCGAGGAAATTGTTCTGCCGCAAGTTGTACTAGAGGAGGTTTAGATCAGACATAAGGGAAAACTTTTTCTCTCAGAGAGTGGTCAGGCACTGGAACAGCCTGCCCAGGGAGGTGGTGGAGTCGCCGTCCCTGGCAGTGTTCAAGAGGCGTCTGGATGAGGAGCTACAAGATATGGTTTAGTAGCTTGTGGTAGCAACGGTAATGGGAGGACGGTTGGACTAGTTGATCTTGCAGTCCTTTCCAACCTTGTGATTCTATGATTCTATGCCTGGCTGGGAGCTCCCTCTAGGGAAATTCATAGCTCCTGGGAGCCTGTTGTTTTGCTTGTTGTTTGTTTTTCTGAAAATAATTCTTAGCTAACTCAATTAAAATGTGAGTTATAATTGGTCAGCGCTAGACTGGCACAGTTAATATGACGATAATCATAAATAATATGTGGCATTTCTGATGTACTACATTATGGACATTTAAGGTACATCACTGCCAACAATAAAAAAAGCTCTACTGTAATACAATCAGTTAAAAGGACAAAATATAAAAATAAGTATTTGTGATTCAGCCATTCAAATATGATGCAGGTATCTCACTGCCATTTCCCATCCTACACTATGCTCCCCAGGAACTCCTTTGTTTCTCAGAAAATAAAAAAGAAAGGAGCAAGTGAGAGCCTTCATTCAGATGGCATCCCTCCCCTTTACATGTCATTTGTGTCAGAAAACAGAGTAAAATCCCAAAGTTGGAAGTTTTACTGATCAATATACCTGCCAGAACCACATGATCTGCTTGCTGTTCCTCGTATAATGACGATAAACAGTGTTCCTTTGCCAGTCTGCTAAATCAACTTCTTGCATACCGCAGAGCATAACCTAGAAAAGACAATGATACTTGACAATGTACACAGCTACGCACAGAAATTAAGAGTTGCTTTAGTATCTTGTATGAGACATGCTAACAAAAACATAGATTCTTGTTCCAAACAAAGGACTTTCAATTTTATGCTATAATTAGATTTTTCTTTACCCTAAACATGCAGAACTCCAAAATTGCTTGTGTTTTTATGTGGTCTGAAAGCATACACACTGGAAACTGAGGTTTCTTCCAGTTACTAATTCAGTAATAAAAGATACAACCTTTCCCATAAACAGAAGTTCAACATTAACCAAGACAATACCTTTCACATTAAAATTTTGCCTCACATTCCAAGATGATGACAATTACATTGTTACTACTACTACTACTTCAAGAAAAGATAAAATACACTGCAAAGTTTAAGTTTGTAAAATATTCACTATTAGAAGCAATGAAAGCTGAAAATCCTAAAGGCAAAGCTTCCTAAAAAAAAACTTTAAAAACACTGCTCATTATAAACAGGCAACCTTGGCAAGTCTCTCAGTAATAAATACGCCTGCTACTTCAAAACCTTTTGTCCCTGCTTCAAATCAGAACCTTATAGCGCACATAGATTAGGCTGACTTTTAAGAAAACTGTGTGTGTGCAACTAATACTTGTTATTAGCCCTAAGGTTGTGTACTAAGGATCTACAAAATCTAGTATCAAACCTTGCTGGTTCCTACAGCTTTATGTCCTGAAGTGTAATAGTCCTAGAATCTACCCCAGATTATGCACATCAAAACAATCAGTCACCACGCACCAGAATCAACTCCTGTACCACCTGTTAAAAGGCCGTCCTCTAGAGGGAGAAGTTTTCTAAAACAAATTGATCCATCTGTGATCTCATATTCTGACCCTTTCATAGAAGCTTGCAAAACACAGTCAAAATGGAAGAAAGAATCTAAAATTCACATCCACTGGACAATGCAAAGCACAGATTCAATAAGGATAGTGTCTTGTGATTTATCCTTGCCTCTCTTATTAAATTCTCGATGTCCCACAGGGTATAAAATGTAGTAGGCCACAAGTGAGAAATTCAAGCTGGCTATCCATTTATTCATTCTACTTTTGCAAAAGGTAAAAATGCTGAGAAAACCTCACCTCCAGCTCTTTTTCATCAAAGTAGTGTAGCCACTGTAGTGGAACAACTTCATTAAAACCATCAAGAAAAGCTTTGGTTTGTTCTCTAACTCCCCGAGAAAATCGCCACTCAGCCATGAGCCTGCAATGGGAAAAAGAAAAAAAGAACAAAACCCCATCAATTAGCACTCAACATAAAGAAGTTCAAATGTACATAATTATGTATGTGGCCCAGTAAGGCAACATGCCCTCCTATTTTACTTTCTCATGCTGTATGAATCTGCAGCCCATGAAGAACTTAGCATACTGTTACTATTACAGATCTCCAAGTTCAAATGACAGTAACAACAGCAGGATGTTATTTAGGCTCCCATTCAACAAAAAAGATTTATTATTATAAATCTTTCATTCATCCAAATTCAGCAATTATTTTATGAAAATAATGGTACTTGGGCACTATGATTTTATTACAGCAAAATTTGCTTTCGCTTTGAAGTGTATAATCTCAGCATTTCAATGGGCAGAAAGAACGATTTCCACTAATTTTAAAATATACTGCAGTAATACTGCAGCTTATAATAGCTATAACTATGGTTCCCAATCATAGAATCATAGAACTGCTCAGGTTGGAAAAGTCCTTAAAGATCATCGAGTCCAACCGCAACCTAACCATACTACCCTAACTCTAACAACCCTCTGCTAAGTCATGTCCCTGAGCACCACACCCAAACGGTTTTTAAACACATCCAGGGATGGTGACTCAACCATCTCCCTGGGACAATACTTCCAATACTTCCAGCTTCGGCAAGGAGTAGTCATTTTCTGTTCCGAACATCTGACTTATGCTAAGATTTAGAAGAAGGAAGAGGTAACGTGTTTTTTTCAAGTTTCAACTAAAATAGTCAAGCCATTTCTGAGTATAATAAAGTGGCAATAAATAAAGGTACACGCTATAGAAACTATTTCACTGCAAAACTGAAGACAACTAATTTAAGGTTAGAATTTTATGTGCAGCATGGAACATATTCTTTATCACAGACAAAGATCTCTGTACATGCACTTTGGAGATCATTCAAGTTGATCAGAAAGGGATTCAAAACAAAAGACAGTTGGAGGAAAGAAGCAGGAAAGAGCAGTACAACAAAACAAAGACAAAAAACAGCTTAAGTCACACCACATTGTGCCACATTATACACCATCCTCAATTTCAAGTTACCACAGTGACAATTTTGAAATCTTCTGTCAAATACATTTCTTTCCATTATGAGAAAGTTAATTAAAATAGGTTTGCTCATTTTCAGTTCCAGCTGTTCTCTCATTACAGGTATAGTAACAGTAGTAATAACATAGGTTGTCATCTTGTTAACATGTCTTTTCTTTTTTTGGGGGGAGGGGGGGGAGGGAGACAGGTTTTGTGGCATGGGAGAAACGGGAGGAAAGGGAAAAAGAGCAAAGAGCAAAAACCACCAAGATGCCACATGTACCAAGATAGCATTTCAATACTAACCCAAATAATTATATAACAAGAAAAAAATGCTGAGTCATAAAATACTAAAGCAACAGATAAAACATGAAACACTTTATTTGAAATCTAAGCCTTCCTACCCGATATACTCTTCTTTGTTCTCCTCAGTTACCAAGATATTGGAACCTCCTGATTTCAGTTCATGTGAGGTTACTTTTCCTAAGAGCTCCATATCTACACAGAAGTACATTTCCAAGTTACACTCTTCAATGTTATTATCCCTGAAGGAATGAAAAGAAAGAAGAAAAAAAAAACCACAACAGGTTACAATAAATATTAAAACAGAGAAATTCATAAAAATTCCGAAAAAGAAATCTACAAACCTTATCCAAATTAGCGAGTTGTAAAATTCAGTATCGATAGATTCTAGATCCTTAATGGTAAGTTTCTTGCTCAGCATTCGTTTGTAGAAAGGCAGAGAAAAACCAGTGTCAATAAATTTCCCATGAAACAATGCCTGTTGAAACAGAAAAAAAAAAAGTCTGTTTAGCTTCTATCGAATTGCTGAATTGCTGGACTTGTATTCTTTTCTTTTCTCCTTCAAGTGATAAAAAGCAGGAGTAGCAGCTTTGTACTTAAACAAATAAAAACAATGTTACATCAAGTGATTAGTAAGTTTAACCCAGTTAGCAGTGCTGAATCACAATATTATGCAAACATCAATGCATACACACAGTATTAACCTCTATACAGACTCAGTGCTTCTGAAAGCTGATATTTTCACAGTAGTAGCTGTGTTCTATTAGTTTTTCTCACCCTAAACCACTATACATTCTTCACTGAAATACCTCTTAAAAATCATAGAATCAGAGAATCACAGAATGGCTTGGATTGGAAGGAACTCCAAGAATCATCAAGTTCCAACTCCCCTGCAACAGGCATGGTTATCAGCCACTAGATAAAGTACTAGATCAGATTGCCCAGGGCCCCATGTAACCTGGCCTGTTTAACACCTCCAGGGACCAGGCTTCCACAACCTCCCTGGGCAACCTGTTCCAGCACCTCACCATTCTCTCAGTAAAAAACTTCCCCCTGACATGTAATATAAATCTCCCTTCCTTCAGTTTAAAACCATTCCCCCTTGTCCTACCACTATCTACCCATGTAAAAAGTTGATTTCCCTCATCTTTATAAACTCCCTTTAAATATTAGAAGGCCAGCCACAATGAGGTCTCCTCACAGCCTTCTCTTTTCCAGGCTGAACAAACCCTGTCCTTCAGCCTATCTTCATAGGAGACCTGCTCCAGCATCTGGATCATCTTTGTGGCCCTCCTCTGGACCCTCTCCAAAAGCTCCACATCTTTCCTGCGTTCGGGGCCCCAGACTTGGACGTAGTACTCCAGATGGGGCCTCGCGAGGGTAGAATAGAGGGGGACAATAACCCCCCTTTCCCTGCTGGCCACCCCTCTTTTGATGGAACCCAGGATACCATCAGCCTTCTGGGCTGCAAGTATATTCTAAATCATTCTAAAAATAGGCTGCAGTATGGCATTTATTGCTTGACTCCCCTTAAAGCTGAAATAGTAAGAAAAAGAACCAGTGTAACAGCCCATTTTCTCCAGAAAAAGACAATGTTCCATTTGATTGCGCTACATTCTCATTTCCCCTCTAAGGATTACTCTAGCATGCATGAAGGCATGAAAAAGGCACGAGGCCTTTTTTTGTTTGTTTGCTTTTAAACTAGTCTAGAATTCTCACGGGAGAGCGATCTGGTAGAACTGGACAAAATAAACACTGAGTACATTACCCAGCCATATGATTTCCTGTTGTTTGTTTTGTTTTGTTTTTGTAAAAGTACACTCTTAAATCATCTCATTTAATAGCGACGGTAATCTTACAGTAAACATAACAATTGTAGCATGCAGGTATCAACTGCCATTTAACAATTTTATTTTGTTAAGAGTAACACAAGTAAGAGAGTAACACAGAGTAATACAAGGCATATATTTACATTTAAATAATGTCTGCAGTCAAAAATGTCTGTGGCTATTTCAATTCTTAAAGTCAAGTGAAGTTTTTATGATCTAAAAGCAGCAAGTCTTCTAGAATTCTGAGACAAACAGAAGCTATAACTGCACTTATTACAACCATCTAGAATCCTTAAAATGATTCACATTTAGGTTATTGCTTGAGCTATTTTAAGCCATTAGAAGGTATTCCAGGAAGTAGAGCTGTTAGTGCCATTCAAACCTTGAAACTACCTACATTAGGCACTATCATACCAGTCTCTCTTTTTCTTAGAGAACTTAAAATGAAAATATCAAACTACTTCAAGATAGAAAAGTTTGACTTTTGATGACCTTAAATACTTGAATTAAATTCTCTTCTACAATGAGGTAGATTTCTCAATTAACAGGCATTTATATGATGTCTATGAACAAAAATCACTACAAAAATAAACAGAATTTGATTCTAGCACATAATATGCTTTACCACATCTTCCTGCTAAATGGCATTGTGGTTTCCTCTATCTCCAGACGGAAGGAAAAAAATATGTTATAGCAAGACTCCATTAGAGATACTTGGCTCAGCGATACAAGGAGAGATGATATAACATCCCTGTTTAGCTTATAGCTTTAAGAGAAACATGATGGCAGTGATTCAGGATGCTGTAAACTCCCCTGCAATCTTCTGCTTTTCCATGTATGTGACCTCTGAACCTTAATTTAAACACATATTTGGATACAATATACTCTGCAAAATATTTTTAACTCATTTTTTCTAACACATCAACATGTACCAAGTCTAACTGAGGAACCTTTTTACAAAAACATTAGTCACATTTGTCAGGGCGTCAGTATTCAGATAATAAAGCAACTGTTTACATGAACACATCTAATTGACAAAATTAAAATGATATTTTGAATTTCATATTCATATCCATCACCATCCCAGGAAAATTCAGCATATAAGAAACATAATGCTCAGGAAATGTTTCAGGTGGATTTGCTTAAATTAAAATTGTAAAAACAATACCATTCAGAAATAATTGTATAAATACAAGAAACAATCAAACTTTAAAACTCTAACCTACCATGGCAATAAAACGCCCAATGAAACAGAAATACGAAAGATGGTCAGGATTGATTGTTGATGCTGGATTTATCTGCAGGCAATAGTTGCTCTTGCCAGCATATTCAAATAGGCAGTACATAGGGTTCAGTACTTCATGGGAAAGCAAGAAAAACCATTCTCTATGGAAAAAAAAAAAACCAAGTATACACATAAAGACCATCAAATACACATATACACATCTTTATCACCATTCTCTTTAAGCATCTAATGAAATAGTCAAAATATATGCAAACTTGGAAAAATAATATAAACAGCGTTGTATTACAACCATAGAAAAATATAAAGCTTTACGCACTTATTAAATATAAAAACAATAAATCCATAAAAACTATAATGCTACAAAGTCACCATTTCCATGGTTTAGAAATGATTGTTCTCACCCTGAACACGCTCTCATAGCCTAGGTTTTAGCTGCCCATTAGTTACACAGAATCCACCCTCACCATGCCTGCTTTACTGCATACGACTCAAATCTCTATTAAAAAAGTTCTGAACAATCCAGGTAAAATCAGACTTCATCTTATTTCTGTTCCCAGTCTGTCAGCAAAACAAACACTGAGTTACAGCAATTTAACAAATTACTGTGCATCAGTTAAGCCAACAGGACACAACGATGTGAAAATACTTTTTTTGTTGAGGCTTAATACATTTTATTCTCTAGTTTCATAGATTCCAACTCAGCTGACCTGAAATTATAACAGAATCTGGTATTTCTGTATCAAGATAGCTGGTGTTTAAAATAACTGGCACTTTGAGCATTTTTATATAACCAGAGACCTCAAGTATTTTAATACCAGACCCTGAACACTTGAAACTGAAAAGCAAGGGCTAGGGAAAAGCTGCAAAAGGAGAAAGGTCTATCCTGTAATAATTGCAAGAACAGAATTCTGTTCTGACCGTCTTTCAGCTGTCACATTTCAGAGGTGTCTTTTCTATCCCTGTATTTACTTGAAATCGGGGAATAAAAATGAGAGGTTTGCAGATGTGTTTCTCCTAACAGCTCAGTGAAATTTAAGTCATGGAATACAACTTGATAAAATACACTTCTAATGAAAGGCTATTTAGAAAGAATAAACAGAGAAAGGCAGGCAGGATACCACAGCCCTAATTGGGTTCCGTGCATCTTTTAATACGCACAAGAATGTTGTACGCCATTCTATGCAAGTTTTATACTGAGACAATTATATTAACTCTGTATAGCAGTATCAAATTTAATAAGCTTTTAAATTATATCACAGCCAAGTGATATATCACAAAACAAGAAAAGAAACAAAGAAATTAGTCATCAGCAAGAAATTTGTAGAAGCGACGTCTTTTTCCTGTTAACAGCTAGAACTAGCCACAGGATAAAGCATTCAGACCGGTCCTACTAAACAAGGTAAAAATCTGGAGGGAACACACACACAGTTTAGCCTGCTAAGAGACAGGGTGATTAATCAGGTGGATTGGCTTTCAATACTTGTGTTAACACAGTACTGCATTAGCAAGCCAGTATGTGAGCACTTATTTAAGAACTCTCAGCTGAATTACAAGGAGATCCTTGCTGTTTCTTAGCTTCACATTCCACATCTTGGGTAAGATTTATTACAAAATCTATGGAATTTTACTACTTGCATATTTCTTTTTTTAACTTATTCTGCCGTATTTTGTGACTGATACCCTTCAGTTCAATTATTCCTCTTTGGAATACTTCTGTTTCTCTGGAACGGGTTACTTGAACTCTCCTGGTTCCCAGCTTAAAGCCAGGGTCAACATCACAGGAACACCAAATGAAACAAAACTCACGCAAAAAAAAAGAAGTGGATTACTCCCTGCAGACCTCCAAAAAACTTTTATAATATTGTAATTCAGAAACATAAGCACACACATATCCAAAAAAGCTCAATGTTCACAAACAAGGTTTCCTTACTTACAAATACTGCACATTTTAACACAGTAAGTTAACTGGAAACAGAACAAAACCAAAACAGAACTCATTTTTAAAAAGAAAGAAAAAAACAACACAGCAAAGAAAATCTCTATCACCTACCACTACATCTGGTTCTGCAGACCTGCAGTGGTCACTGATGTTTACATCCTAATAGCAACACTTCAATCAAGTAACTGGCTGCAGCAGTCAGTGGTTATCCACTATACGGATAACAAAGGAAATGCACTTTACCTATGATTTTCTTGTTAGAATTCCTTTGAATCCACTTCAGATTCTAGAAAAACTTGTGCTCTAGCTTTTGGGCATTCCTGCGCAGCCTGCAAAGTCCTACACCATTACTTCATGCCTGCACTGCTCTCTCCTAGCTCACAGCAGTCCTCCTCATATCAGCCCATAATCTGTTATTTGTCTGTTTTATTTTTTCCTAAATAAGCAAAATTATGTACTCCGCAATCCCTATTTTCAACAAAGCTGAACTTTATGGTAGAAACTTTCTGAAATAACTCTGTCTAGAGAAATTTACTGGCACAAAAAAAAAAAAAATAAAATCCAATGTAAGCATTAGTCTTTGTCAATGAACTGAAGCGAGATCATAGTTTTACTAATATAATTTGTACCCATAACAATTGCCAGAGCTGCCAGTTCTACCTCCTTAATACATTAAGGGGAGCTAAAGAACTAACCAAGACACAACTTTAAAAGCAAGCAGTTCCCTTCTGAATAGAATGACTTTAGAAATCAAGATCAGAATTTCATTAAAAAAAAAAAAAGGAAAAAATAACACTTCCAAATAAATTTTATTTTACCTTGCCAATCCACCATAATCCAATCCTTCTTCTCCTCTGAATATAACATATAATCTTCTCCTCAAATCATAGGGTTTTAATGCCATAATCTATCAAACAAACAAAATTCATACTAAATTATAAATGATGTATTTTCAATGCAATTGCTCCTTCAAATTTAGATTTAATTGTTACAGATATACCATGTAGGACAAATATTTACAGAGATTTAAAAAGCAATTACATCAACTCATGGAACATGCAGTCAAGGAACTGAACACAAAAATACCAACTCAGATTCACAGTCCTTGAGCAGCAGACTGTGAGCAAGGAGCAGGGCTTATCTGGGAATTGTCACTACATGGTTGCCCTGTTCTTGTACTCTTCCAAAGGTATACATTATCTGCCAATCTTAAAGGAAAATTGGCTAAAAGGCTTTTCATCTCACATATGGGAGTTTAGACAACTGACTTAAAAAAATCATTTCCTCTGATCTAAAATGAAATATACTTCCATTGATAATATACTTTTAGTTTATAGAGGACCCTACTCAAAGAGGCTTTGATGGAACAAGGGCAGCAAGCATTTTGATCACTACAAAGAAGAAGGAACATACCTTGGCTACAGACTGAAGCTGAAAAGCTTCAGCTTGTAACAAATTTTGTGGACTTACTTGCTGGAAGGAATCCTCAAACAAAGTCTGTCTGGATACATTGATTTTCACATGGCTTGGCAGTGCATTGGACTGTAATCATAAGGTAATAATGTTACAAGGCAGAAAATACATATATGAAAATTCAAAAAGTCTCAGAAACTATTAAGTAATTACTTAATCAGTACCTGACACAAGTAACGGAAATGAGCAAGTTTCCACCTAAAGCTACGCTCATAGGCAATCTGTGGCCCTTTATTTCTGTAAGGGAATATATTTGAGATACATTAACCACACAGACATCAAACAGAACTTTCAACACTAAACAAAAGCTTTCAGATTTCAAAAATGCACAAAAGATTACAATCATAAGATACGATCACAAATGGAAATTCTTAGTATATGTCCCAACTTGTTTTTGTATTATGTCCCAAATAAACAAAATGTTTGGTTGGCCAGTCTTCCTTTCCTCACCCTTGCCACACATACCTTTACCATACTACTCAAGTTAAAGATACTACTCAAGGGTAGAGATTCTGAGGATTTCAAATATCTATCAATTTTGTAAAAATTAAAAGCCAGATAAAGGAAAGACATCTACTGTATTCTCTTCACCGAGAGAAAGGTTGCAGTATGATCTTAATCACATCATAATCACCAGGGGTTAACACAGGTTATAAAGGCTTCAGCTTGTGGAACCAAGAAGAAATTTACAGTACACCGATCTACAGGTTCTTTGAAGGAAATGCCATTGACACATCGAAGGTAAGCTCCATAAATGCTACTGTACACAAAAGGCATTAAGACAGACACCATCAGCTGGGTCAACACTTCTGATTAACCTATTTAGAAATAGAAGAGCTGCAAGTAAAATTTTGACAAGTATTCAGAACTTGTTTGCTTAGCCGTTAATATTAGAGCTATATAACTATAAGCAACGCATCTTACAATCATTTGTTGTTTCCATTAAAATTGTCCATTAGTTATATTAGTTGAATTTACGATGTACAAGCTTACCTCACTTCCTTTCTCAATTTATAGTACAATTACAATCTTCGTATTTGAACGGTGCATAAAAACTATTGAACCTTACAGTAGTATGGTGAAGTGTGGCACAGAGAAACTGACAATCAAAGGTTGAAAATAGGTTTACAAGAAAACAACATGTTCATAATTTATTGTTCAATTCTAGCTAGATGCATAGACTGTTTTCTAGTATGAGAAGAATTGCATAACTGAAACGTAACAAATGAAAAAGTTAGAAAATACTTTTACATTTCCTCACTTACACAGAAGACTTCCCAGTACGAGGATCATTGAAGGTGGTAGTTCTTGTATTATGATCAACAAAGTATCGTACACCTTCTCTAGTGTATCTGATTTCCCAGCCCTCTGGAAGAGGGTCCTCATTTTGTAAACTGCAGAAAAAAAATGCAAGCAGTAATTTTTGCCTCCTGCCTGTATCATGACTTTTAAAGCAATAATTAAGCAAGATCTTATCATTTATACAGTCAATATACACACCTACCCTTGGGTTCGAGGATCTTCCCATTGTGTTGTCTTTGTGTTATGATTTACAAAATACACCCTATCATTTGAATCCACTCTCCTTTCTAGGGAGAAAGAGAAAACAAACAAACAAACAAACACACACAAACTATACAATAATTGCATTCCAAATTTCTCTAACTGTCATCTCCTGAAGTCAACAGCTAATTAACTTACCCCACCCTGGTGGCAAAGGCCCAAGTGGATCATTCTCTGCTGACAACATCGAAGCCTATTTATAAACAAGAGTACATCCAGTTAGGCCAAATACTAGTCATCTTTCTTTCCCATAATATGTTTAAAGTTTAGCTGTGAAGACCACACCTTCTGGACAGCATGCCATTTTTAGTCTGTTTTGGTGGAAAAGCATAATTGTGTGATAATTTATGATTTGTTCTCTTGCCTCCACTGTTTCCAACCCTACATACCATACTTTCCCTTCTTCTCATAAACTTGAGAGAGCCAGTGATCTTAAAAACTGTGCAGTTCACAAAAGTTTTATGAAAAGATATGTGCTTCTTGCTTAAGAAAATGCTTTACCATTAATTAAAAATTCAAAGTGTTAAAATGCAAAACTCATGTGTTAAAACACAAAGGCTAATGCCAATTTAAGTATTTTTTCATCTCCTCACTAGATGATGTCTTCTCTGGGTATATAGCTATTTTCAATCTTTGTCTTTCTTTGTCAAAACAGTTGCATTCCATTAAAACATTTAGGTATTTTTTACACAATAACTAACATACAGCAAGGTTAAAAGGGGAAAATAATTTAAGAAAAGATTAAAATACTATGAAGAACCATACTAAACTTCTAATGTACTGTAAACTTGCAGAAGTCCTCCAGTAGCTCCCAAGGATACAAAATATGGCAGGAATAGAGTATGAAATATTTTATGAATAGAATACAAAAGGCAGAAATGACCCCAGACCCCAGGATCCATGCTCTAATTTATAACTCAAAGCATCCTTCCTAAAACCTTTACAATGGTGAAGTTCGCCTACCTAGTTAGGCGTTGTTTTTTTCCACAGAATTAAATTTTGAGAAGTGGAAACCAATCTACATTTTCCAGAGTATCTTAAGGATCACTTCACTGCCAGTACTGCTTTAGTTTAAATAACATTTGCAATACAAAAAATCTCAAGTCCACTTAGCATTTCCAAACAGCAAATTCATATAAGAAAGGCTACAGTATTTTTGGTGTTCCCCTGTGATACAGAAGCAGAGCAAGGATCAGAAGAAAATGCAATGGATATACTCAAAATCAAGCTATTAGATACAAAAAGAGAATTACCATCGTCTCAGAAGTAAACAGAGCTATATTTCCTGCTTTTGGAATCTATATACCTTGTAACCAAAGATTTCTCTGTAGTACATTTAAGAACAATAGCACACAATGGAAAATGCTAACTGCCAAGGAAATGAATGGTGGAATAATTCAGAGTTTTCTCATCTTCTTAATGTGCCCTATCATTTATACGTGGCCAACAAATACTGTGTTCTTAATTAAACAGTAAATTTAAAAACAGTAAACCACAATATTTGACCATTTCTAACACATTTATCATTTAGTACCTTTATATTACACACAAGTAGCAGTTTTTAAATAAAGTTAAATTAGTCTTCCAAAACCTTTTTTTAAGACATCTACTTCGAATGAATATTAAAATTTTATGTTTTTTCCCACATTTAATTATTTCTTCTGTTTCCTTCTAGTTCATTTCACTATACATAGTTGAAGTATGTTATATTTATTAAAAAACAGTAACTTCAGAAATTTATACTGCAACTAGCTATGTGCAAATTACAAGATAACAAAACAAAGTCTGAAGCAACTCTTATCACATTAAATATTTTGAAATATCTGAATAGCCTTTCTAGACAATTAGTCTACAACTGGGTCTGAGAAACAGTGTTACTCAATGGTAACTCCAGTAACTCAGTGGTACTCAATCTGGCTCAAGTATAAATTATTTTACACTTACTTCCTTATGCAAAGTGTCTAAGTAGCAATATGGTGCTGCTATGTTCCATGAAAAAGATGACAAAAAAGGAACAGGACTAGCTACTGTTATGACAACACAGCAAAAGAGAATGAAGCTAGAAAGAGATGCATAAAACAACAGCAAGATAATGAAAAACATCAATTCCAGGAAAGTACCACCAGTACTTTCAACAGAAAAAAAAAAAAAAAAAAAAAAAGAAAAAAACCAAGAATAACTATAATAATCATAGCCTTACCATTCTTATTTCCTTCACATAGCTTATCTTTGACCATTCAAGACAGCTGAAATTTCAACTTGTTTATTAAAAGGATGAAATTACTGTTTCCTAGAAAATAAACTACGTTACTCAGAAGCTGCTATATAAGCAGAGTTCTGGTGTGTCAGAGGAAAACAAGTTACCTCATTTGATTATAACAGTTTGAGAAGTGTATAGAAGCACCTACCTAAAAGATAAAAATGGAAAAAAAAAAAAAAAAAAAAAAAGCACTCACACTTTCTTCAATAGCATTTCAATTTTTCTTCCCCTCAAAAATGTGAGTTCTAAGGATGCAACTGATATGCTACCTAAAAAATAGAACTGTAAAGAAATGTGAATGGGATGCAAGCAGCCCAATTATCTCTTCTCTTCCTTCAAGTATATTCTGCCTGACAGATTCCAATTTGATGATTCTAAGGTCAGAAAGTGAGAAATAAATCTATGGTGTTTAGCGAGAGTTATCATTAAATCAATAAAAAACCATGATCTAAATAAAAAATACACTGCTCTCTCAGAGAATAAATCTAACTAAAAACCAAATAAATCTCAGATCAGAAGTGAGTTTCCTGAGATGTTTAAGCAACTGATCAAAGTAGTATACAAGCAGAGAAAGTCAGTCAGAGAGACTTCTTGGCTTCAGCTGCGATTCCTGCATTTGCAGTAAGTCATCTGTATGTCTCCTTTTTGTTTTATTTTTCAAGTTTCCTCTAAAGATAGTGATGGAAGGTTTGCTTACTTTTTTTTTTTTAAAATCAAGAATCAGCATCTTTTTATTCATTTGTACTAGATATGCAATTCAATATCAACATATCTCACATTTGAATGGCAATTGGCACTTTTTTATTAAAAAGATTATTAAACAGATTGGCACAAAGTAATAATCACAGGGCACGATTTGAGCAAGCAGCACTCCAGCTGAGCTGAGAATTCAGTAAAATTTCAGTGCTTATTAGAAACAAGTCAATAAATCTAGGAAAAAAACACAGAAGATTTCAAGCAGCAAAAGGCAATGGTTTACAATCCCCATATCTCCATGGATGAACAATTAGCTTCTCATTAGATTCACACTCAAAAAGGAAGCACACAGAAGGCAGAAGCAGGAACAGGTAATTTCCGAGAAATAAAGAGACATCCTTTGAGCATGCAGGGATGAGGTTAGGAAAGCCAAAGCCCTAACAGAATTGACACTAGCTAGGGATGTCAATGGCAACAAGACATATATACTTCTTTAAGTACAGCAGTGACAAAAGGAAGACTAAGGAAAATGTGGGCTCCTTGCTGAATGAGACAGGAGATCTGGTTGCACGGGACACAGAAAAGGTTGAAGGCATTCTTTGCCTCAGTCTTTACTAGCAAGACTGGCCATTAGGAATCCAGGGTCCCAGAGACCAGGCAGAAAGTCTGGTCACAAAATCGTAGAGGTTGGAAGGGACCTTTAAAGATCATCTAGTCCAAGCCCCTGGAGATGTACCCTTGGTGAAGGCAGATCAGGTCAGAGACATTCATAAATCCATGGGCTCTGACAAGGGAGTGCTGAGGGAGCTGGCAAATGTCACTGTGAGGCCAGTGTTGATAATCTTCAGTCAATTATAGCAACTGGGAGAAATGCTTGAAGACTGGAGGAAAGCAGATGCCTTTCTTCACAAAAGGCAAGAAAAAGGACCCAGGGAACTACAGGCTGGTCAGCCGCGCTTCAGTTCCTAGGAAGGCAATGGAACAGCTAATTCTGGAAACCATTTCCAGGCATGTGAAGGACAAGAATATTATCAGAAAGAGTCTGTGTGGATTTACTAAGCAGAAGTCACATTTGACCTGTCTGCTATGCTTCTACAATGCAATGACTGGCATGATAGATGAGGAGAAAACAATGGATATTGTCTTCCTGAACTTCAGTAAGGCCTTCCTTTGAAACTGTTCCCCATATGATCCTCATAGACAAGCCACTGAAGTACATCCTGGATGAGAAGACAGCGAGGCAGACTGAAAACTGGTTAGTCAGACCCATAAAGTACCTGTCAGTGGTGTAAAGTCTAGTTAGAATCCAGTAACAGACAGAGTACTCTAGGAGTCAATACTGGGTCCAGCCCTGTTTTATGTCTTCATTAATGACCCAGATAATGAGGTAGAATGTGCCCTTGGTAAATTCACAGATTACATAAAACTGAGAGTGATGGGGCTAATACATCAAAGAGTTGTGCTGGGAGACATGGCAGCACGCAGAAATGTGATGGCGGAGCCTCGTACAGTTAAACAGGAATGAGTGCAAAGTCCAGCACCCAAGAAGGAACAAATCCAGACTAGGAGCCACTCAGCTGGAAAGCAGCTCTGCAGGAAAGGTCACAGTGGACAAGTCTAACAAGAGCCAGCAATATGTCCTTGCTCTACGATGGCTAAATTTATTCCGGGCTGCAAAGTTCTGCCAGCTGGTCAAGAGAAGTAATCATTCCACTCTACTTAGCACTGGGGAGGCCACACTTGAAGTACTGTTGAGATATGCAGCTACTGGAGAGGTTCCAATGAAGGGCCACAAAGATGATCCTTCCAACCTCAATCATTCTAACTTTTTCTAATTGTGTGAGATAAATAGACTATGATGCACAGCACAGGAATGAAGAAATATGGCGATACATATTTCCACAACTGCTGGTGATACGTCTAATTAGGTAACAAAAAGCTGAGAAGTGTTAAAACACAAGAATACTGAAACATCCTTTACTTCAGAGGGGATGCCTTAAAGAGGTTTATCAAATTTAGAGGAAAGTCAGCCTTCCCGATGCATACAGTCCTAGACCAGAAGTCAAAATGAAGTTGTTTCTTCTTTAAAGCTCCAGCTGTGCTACGTATCACTTCTGAAGACTCTAGGATTGGATCTTAATTTAAGAGACTGAACTCAAGTCTTACAATGAAGTGTTTAGAGTAGTGATACACAGGTGCCATGGAGGAAAACAAAACCAAAACAAAACCAACATAAAAAACTGTACTATTTATCTAATCAGAAATGAAAAAAACTGTCTCAATAACTCATATAATAGATTTATAGAATGGCTTGAGTTGGAAGGGACATAAAAGATTATCTAGTTCCAACTCCTCAGCTGTGAGCAGAGTTGCCACCCAAAAGATAAGGCTGCCTAGAGCCCCATCCAACCTGGCCTTAAACACCTCCAGTGATAGAGCATCCACAGCTTCCCTGAGAAACCTGTTTCAGCACCTCACCATTCTCCAAGTAAAAAAATTTCCTTCTCACATATAATCTAAATCTTTTAGTTTAAAACTGTTCTCCCTTGCCCTGTCACTATCTGCCCAGGTAAAAAGTCACTCCCCATTTTTTTTAAGCCCTGTTTAAGTACTGAAAAGACACAGTGAGGTCTCCCTGGAGCTTCCTCTTCTCCAGGCCAATGTAGTCTTTGAAGCTGCTCATAATAGTTTCTTCCAATAGATTTAAGTGAGCAACTACATGAGAGAAATCGAAAGCCATGCTTGAAATTCCAGAGTTGAACCAGATCCCTAAGCTTTAAAATGAGCTCAAAGCAAAAGAATTACCACCTGTACCGATGAGAGACTCCTAATCACTAAAGAAGTTTAGAATGCCATTTAATACATAAAGTGCTCATAATCCAGCTTTTACATTCCTTTTCAGTTAAGGGAGTGCTTTACTTTTACCAGTTACTACTATCGTTAAAAGTCTTAAGTATCATGCAGTTCATTTGGCTCAAATTAGGGAATTGATTCAAAGGGAAGTATACCTATATCACTCTACTCATTTCTAAATTCTATATAAAATTTACCGAATAGAGGTATCGTTGGTTAAATTGTTGCATAGCTCCCTGCAGTTGATTACGCTGAGACTGCCACTGCTCAAAGTTCCTGACTGATTCCATTGTTGGTCGCTGCCATGTTGTTGTTCTGGTGTTATGGTCCACATAGTAAACTCTTCCACGATCATCAACTCTTCTTTCCCAGCTATCAAGAAACACAAACATTAACAGCTAAATTTTCCAGTAACATTGCATAGCTCATTTTCTCTTTATGCTAAGCTCCTAGATATTATTTGAAAGAAGTACTGGAATGATAGGCACGATCTTAATTTCTAAAGTACACAAAAGTACACCCCAGCTTTACTGGCTGGGGAGCAAAGAACACTGGGCAAACACTCAGGCAATTGCATCCTTGGCTCTTGCTGGCACCTCAGATTTAACTGTGTAATTTCCTGTGACAATGATCAATATTGGCAGTTTTCACAGAAAATCCAGTATTGCCTGGGAGTCTGAGGTTGATAACCACTGCACTACACTAGTGATGCCATCTACATAAAGATGGTAAAATCTTCATTATTTTAACACTTAAGTTTTAAAGGAAGAACAACATAATTTAGCAGCTGTGTTTAAACAAGTGATCAAAATGAGATACGTATAGATACATCAATATTCTTAAGGAAATTAACACAGTTCTAAGCTAACTGCATGTTAAGATTTCTTAATTTATAATGTATGACACGTTTTCAATGAGCTGCTTATTAAAGCCAAGACAGTAGGGTTTGTTTGTTTTGCACTAGAAGAAAAACAGAATGTAGCAGCATAATCAACTTTAAATCAAGAAAAGTCTACTGTACCCAGGAGGCAAGGGCTGTGGTCTTTCCCACGTTGTAGTTCGTGTATTGTGATCAACATAATAGGTTCTACCATGAGGATCCTTTCTTTGCTCCCACCTTCAGGACAAAAAAGACTTTCATGTAAGTCAAGGTGAAAATACTTCCCTAGGGCTTATTTCCCAGTAAGCCAAAAAAACATTTTGCTACTGAATGAAAACACTACAATCCAAACCTCATTCTAAAACACCGAAGGCAATGCACACTAGAATACATATAAAATACATTTACTTCCTGCTTGAATGGGTATCACCATAAAGACTTCTTTAAGGGACGTGGAACCTAAAATAAACATACATTGATATTCAGAAGTACTTTTAAATTCTATTTAGGGTATCTGAAAATGAAGACAAGTAATTATCCGCTTCAGGTTTGGATGCTTCATCTTAAATGTTTAGAAACAAATTATTTGCATTTCCAAGCATGTCTCATCCAATAAACAACAAGATCTTTCAGAGCGAACCTCAAATGTATGCTAGGAGACAACTCTCCCATGTTTCTACTTTCTGCCCTGTTAGATTGCTTTATCTCTACCTGATATTCCTGGGGATTATTTCTTCAGTTTTGGTTGCAAAGGTCTTACAATGAAGATGGATAAAACATTATGAGCAATTCGAGATTCGGTCTGCTGAGGACTGCCATGATGCCATATTTATCCTCATTTCCCTTCTCATTAATACATGTTAGACAGTGAGCTGAAGACCTTGCTTGTGTTAGATTTATGTTTTTCTTATAAACTTAATTACTTAGCTCCTAAAAATGCAGGCAGAACATCTTACTTGCTATTCATAAAATTTCTACAAATGCTTTTGCAGTTCAAGAGGTTAAATGCCAAGATTATAAAGTCATAAAAGAGGAGTAGAAGCATGTTACAGAGTTAATAAGGCTAAATGTAATGGAGATTCAAATAGATTCGGGAGGAAGAAAACACAATCAGGAAAGAATGACAAAGTAATGAATTAGCCATAGTGTCCACTAGGCCTGAATTAAAGACCCTGCCAATGGGAAAGCGTATAATTAAAGAAAAAAAGTGGGGAGGGGAAATAACAGAAATTCCCTCCTATAAAGAATTTCCTTTGTAAAAATAATTGAAAATTAAGAACCTTGAGACATTTCCTCAACAAAGTATCTACAGTACTTCTGTCTTTTGAGATTCCTGTTTTCACGTTTATCTATAGGAATTCAAGTGAAGAGTCACTAATTAGTTACTGAACCTGTTTCAGAGAGAGCAGATACAAGACAGATTTCAGAAAGATCAGCTATGATGGCACAGTGTATATATATTTCCAAGCAAGTAACTACTTCTGTGTTAAAAAAGATGCTAAAACAGTTAATATTAGATTATTACAAAAATGTCAGCATCTTCAACTAGTTACTGAAGACATCTTTTCACCCAAACATGAGGTATCTGATTTTTATTTATTTATTTATATGAGATCAGTATATCTATTTGAGCACATATTATGTTTTTATTTGATGTTTAAGCTCATCTTTGATTTTGCATTTAAGGTTTAGGACTACAGCAGTAGTTTCAGTATGGGAGAATTAAAAGTTTCTAGCTATTCTGAGCACATGCATACACTGTATTTTTAACATTACTGGTTACACACCTACACTGCAAGAACCTACATTTCTAGACTATTTTACTAATTTTTGTTTCTTTATATTTTAGTCCCTACTAAATACCTGCAGTATAAGAACCAAAGTAGCAATGAATTATGACCCAAGTAAGTCTGAATATATCAAATGAAACTTCTTCATATCCATAATGCCCAAGAATTCTTCTATTTAGATCACATTACTGTCTCAGTGAAAAAATGATCAGCTGCTAGTTTCTGGGACATAAGCTACCAGCCAGTTATAGAATAGTACGAACCTCATTTTAGCTCATATAACCCCATCTCTGCCAACTGATCTGCATTTGGCAACCCCTGTAGGGAATTAAACTGTGAATTTTTCATACACACATTAAGACAAAAGACAATAATACTGTTAAAATCAAGCCCACATACCCTGGTGGTAAAGGTTCTGTACCAGCATTAACAGTCTGCTGTCTTACAGGCTCTCCTGATGTACTTGAGGCTGAGGAGGATTCCCTTGGTTTTGCTGCATCTGCTGCTGTACTGCTTGTGGTATTAGGCTGAGCACAGTCTGTAGCAGTTGAAGCTTCTAGTCCAGCAGACACAACAGATAGCGTGGAAGTGTGGCTTTCAGAACAACTAGCTGCTTCTTCCATTGATTGAGGTTCTGCTGTAGTGTTAGTGCAATCTGTAGACATAGGAGCTTCTGAACCTACCATAGCTTCAGATACAGAAGAATTAGCAGTTTCTGGCGCAGAGGAAGATGTCTCACCATTAACTGGGAAATGGGAAATAAGAATATTTGTATATCAGATTCCGAAAAGTTAAACTTTTTGGTCAGATTTTGGAGTAAATTACATTAAACATGTTCCTTTCTTTGATTCAAGTCACACCTATGTGCCGTAAGTAACATTTTTGCCTAAGATGACAAAAAGTCACAGTGCACCAGCTTCAGTTAAAGCTGTAATTAAAACTTACAGTCTGCAAGCCATTCTCTATACTTTTCTGTGAAGGTTATTTCTTAGTTTCTGCATATCTTGCTCAATACAACATTATACCTTATTCCTGAGATAAGCAAAAAGTAAACACCCACTTCCCAAGAAACAGTACTGCCTTACTTGAGAACTGGAACCAACTTCAAAAAAATATCTTGATTAGCATGACAGGAAAGAAAAGCATTGGGAGCCAAGTAACTACATGTAATGCAGAAATAAAGAAGCAGTTCTTACAGATTATTATTATTTTTTTTTTTTTACCCTTTTAGGAGTTGAGATACAGAATTCTACAATAAGGCAAATATCTGGTGTATCAGATTTAAAAAAAAAAAAAATCACCCCAGCATCCCTAACAAGATCAATATGTCCTAAAAAATTATATTTTGCTAACTGTTGTGAGCTAACTATGATAGACAGCTAAGCACCACACAACACTCACTCGCTTCCACCCACGCGTGACTGGGGAAGAGAAAACAGAAAGTAAAAGCAAGAAAACTTGTGAGCCAAGATAAAAAAATATTTATTAAGAAAAGAAACAGAAGATGACAAAAACAACAAAACAAAATAAGTGATGTGAAGGCAATCATTCACCACCTCCCATGGATAGAATGACAGCAATCCAGCTCCCATGCAGAAAGATGACCAACCACCCCAAACTTTCTCATCTCCCTTTTTATTGCTGAGCATGACATTGTATGACAAAGAGCATGGTTTTGCTCATAAATCTGAAACATAGTATCATACAAACTGCTATGAAGAAAATTAAGTCCATCCCAGCAGATCCAGTATACTAAGGTGATTGATACAGACTAAAAATTTATGAAAATCATAATAGAATCAAAGTAAATTAATTTCTGTCTTTTTAAGAACAACACAAATGTCATCCAAGTCAAGCAAGCATAATCTCATAGAAGGTTTAAAGCAGACAGATTTGGGACAAAAAATGGGCTAGGAAGGCTTCAGTATTCTCAAGCCCACTTGGCTGGCGATGCATCAATACCAGTCATAGTCATGGAATTGCTTGAGTTGGAAAGGACCCTTAAAGGTCACCCAGTCCAATCCCCTGCAATAAACAGGAACACTACAGCTAGATCAGATTGCTCAGAACCCCGTCCAGTCTGACCTTTAATGTCTCCAGGGATGGGGCACATCTTTGGCAAACTGTCCCAGTGCCTCACCACTCTTAATGCAAAAAATATTTTCCTTATATCTAATCTACATCTCCCCTGTTTCAGTTTGAAACCATTCCCCATTGTCCTGCCACAACACACCCTGCTATAGAGTCTGTCTCCTTCATCTGCAGATCTCAGCAGAACAGTATCTCGGCACAAGATTTTGCCTCAAACTAGTGAAATCAGTAGTACGGTAGTTGATATGACCCCATTAAAAGTCAAGGACATTTAGTGTAATATCATTCATAGCTTTCATTTTCTGAATCCCTAATCAATGCCAACCAGTGAGAATTCTATTTAAGCTTGCCAGTTTGTACTTCTTTTAAAGCTGTAAATCTTTTTCTTCAAGATAAAATACTATATGCAACACACACTTCAAGTGGTTTTCTAGCTGACAGCACATTATCAGCTTCCAATTCTAAGAATTGAGGCCAAAGTACTAAGATTTCTCTACACTCGTAATCCTATTGATAGAAATGTGCAAAATTTAACTCTAGACTAGTGCATATAAAATGGTGTTTCATCACTTTAAAGAGTTCATTTCTTTTAATCCTGTACAGTACTCTTACAAATAAAAAAATCAAGACTACTTACTACTTGCAATAGCTATTTAACGTCAACATTCCCTGGCTTTCTCAGAAAGCAAAAACAGATATTGGCAAATTGTAAATCTCATCTTCCTTTTAAACACACATGCACAAATTAAAAAAAAAACAAACAAACAAACAAACAAACAAAAAAACCCACAACTAAGCAGCAACCACTAATGTATTCAAACTAGCAAGTCAGTTTCTTTAAGGAATTATCACTAGGCCACATATATTTGCTTACTACGCTTAATGACAAGCATGACTGCATAGGCAGTAGGAGATGTGCAAGGTCTGTAAAAGGCATTGATTCGTGAACACAGCTATTCTAGGCTAATACATCACTACTTCCAGCTCACATAAAACAGATTAACTACATCAAGATATGTCAAGAATTCATATTCTTTAAACAAAATATAAAGCATGAGATTAAAAAAAAAATCCTAACTACAGACAATCTGATCAGTTTTCTTTAAATGTCTGCTTTAGCTATAGTAACAACTTTATCAAAATAGAAAAAAGCCAGCTTAACTTTCAACATTCATTTAAAAAAGTAATTTCAACTCATCCACATGAAACAATCAATGGGATTACAGAATGAAGTTAGGATCAAAATAACTGACAAACCATCAGCTCTTTTAGTAAGCTGATCTCCAAAACAGATATGTAAAACATTTTGCCCAGGGAGGTTGTGGATGCCCCATCCCTGGAGGCATTCAAGGCCAGCCTGGATGTGGCTCTGAGCAGCCTGGTCTAGTAGTTGGCGACCCTGCATATAGCAGGGGGGTTGAAACTAAATGATCTTTGAGGTCCTTTTCAGCCTAGGCCATTCTATGATTCCATGATACACCAGCTGATTACCTGACCAATTAGATCTAAAACAGCAGTTCCAGCAACATCATACAAAATTACAATTCTGCTAAGTACAAGGGAAAAAAAAAGAAACTGTGCGATCACCAAATGCTGAAGACTCATTTTATGTTTTTCCTAAAAATAAAAATGTCTCCACTAACCAATGCAGTAGTTGAAAACTGTCTCGGTGCAAGCTCAGTGATGATTTCATCAATATTACTACTTGAACAAATCAATTACTACTGCACTACTACGCTATCCAAATTCCAATTTAAAACAGATCTCTTAGCAATTGAAGAAAAAGAGAACAGTGCTTAAATAATACATAAGCCCTTTGGCCTTAACTGAAAAGAGAGAGGAATCAAATGCAAGTTCTCTAAAAAGAGATATGGTTCACAGAGGCCTAATTTAATTACTACCATTTAAAGTTTATCATTGTTTCCGCCATCTTGCCACCATTCCCATATTTTCCACTCTATTAGAAGAAGCTTAACAGTCTCTGTTCTCCTGTTTATTAACAGCCTGCGTCTTTCTATTTAAGAGTATCTTTTTCCTCTGCTGTAACTGTAATCTCACTCCATCAGCTGAGGCAAGTGCTTTAGAAACATAGTCATGATCAGATACAAAGCTTTGCCTGAAGAACAAAAATAAATACCTGCATTTCAATTATTTTACTGTACCATATGTTACTCCTAATTACGATAAGTATCAAAGTTTTTGTGTTTAAGAGAAGTGTGAAATTTACTATTTTGCCAATATCTGTTTTGAAACAGCATAGCTTTTTAAAAAATGGAAAGCAAAGTGTGCCTACATTTTAACTCTAGGCACAGCAGTTTCTAACAGCACTAAACAGCAGATTTATCCAATAGCAAAAGAAACCTAACCGGAGTTATTCAAATTAATTACATGAAAGAAATCTCAGTCTTCCTCCCAACAATCCTCGTTTAGTAATCCCAACAATGTCATTCAGTAATCTGGGACAGAGAAGGAAGTTCTGGATATTTTACTTCTTACTTCATCCAATATGAGAATTCACAGGTAAGTATGAAAGTTAATACACTTAAGAATGGATCTACTACAGAAAAAATAATGGAGCGGAAATATAAGATTATAAATTCAAGCCCAGAGACATCCTTTCAATATTCTTTGAAATCTAAAATGTGCAGAAAAAGTGATTCAGTTTCAGAATAATTTCAATTAGACAAAGAGCCTTAACATAAATGTTCTTATAATTCTCCCATTCCTACCAGTGCTGTTGACAAGCTCAGCTCCAAGTGGTTTTGGTACAGGTGTATTTTTGGGTCTGGCTGCAACATGTGTAGGAGATGGTGAGTTGTTTCCATTAACTGCTTCGATGCAGAATGCATTCTCTACTACAGAGTTTGAAGGTACTTGATTGTCATTCCCATTAGAAACATCACAAGCAGATCTTGGTAAAAATAAAAATAAAAAACCATCAGCTTAGATTAGTACAAACACATTTAATAGTTATGCACAGAACCCAAATCCTACACTATAACATGCAAAAGAAATACACAAAGAAAATAAGTAAATTCACAATAGTTTATAAAATCACATTTGCAGCCTAAATAGCAGCCAACTGCAAGACAAAAACAATTAAAGAACAAGGCATAAATCCTGAAGAACTTCAGGACAAGATTTCTCATTTCCACTTCAGCTCTACTTTATGAGATATTAGAGAGCTGAGTGGGAGCAACTGATGAGTACATCTTCCAAAAATGCCTTAGGGACCATCTCAAAGCACCACTTATGAGTATAACTCTTTCTCTCATTGCACAAGGAACAAAGAAAATAATCATGTGTACAAGGATAAATGCGTTCCTGTCACTCAAATGCACAGCAACTGTATACTTATTCACACCATCTTTTAAGTAAAAAACTTAAATAATCTGCATTTACTGCAAGGTAACTGGCAGACTGTTGATCTGAACACTGGCCTACTCAACTCACTAGTGGTTGAGAGGTCAAAGAGTCTACTCCTATTTCCCTGCATGCAGTCCATGAGCTGGTATAAAGATGGTGGTGTCAAGAAAGAAGCTTGAAATTGATCTCCAAGTCTTTTTCTTGCCACTTTAGGCTGAAGCTGGCAAACTCTTTGACTCAGCATTCTGCTTCCTAAGCACAGTACAAGTCTGTTCAACAACTTCCGGATCTCAACCTTAAAAAAGGAACTGGGTGAGGAGGAAGTAATTTAGACTTTTTTCTTCTTACTTCTGTTGAGATGGTATGTTGCAAAAAGTTGGTAGACATTAACAGAAACTGCTCGTAAGACACCAGAAAATAAAACAAATGGACTAAGTATACAAAACCACCCTGTGCCACTCACTGCTCCCATAATCTCATCTACAGGACTTCATAAAAAATTCAAGCCATTTGAAATCTATTTTCAGAGGGCTACACATTCAAAACGTAATCATGCTCTACTGGAAAGCAGGTTTTAACAGGAGAGGAAAAACAGAATTGTAAATTTAATTATTGCCAAACTGAATTATGTAAACGTTATACAAACTGTATTTCTAAAACCTGTGGTAAAATAATTAAGAGTTTGATAGTTAAGATCTCTCACCTTTAGAAACACAAAAATGTCAACTGATAAAATTTGCTGATATATTTCACATATAGTCTAAAACACAAAATTAAATTCCAACCTTGATGTACTTCTTGCTGAAGCATCTCTGTTTTCATGCACAGCCTCTCCATTTTGCTGAACTTCTACTGAACAGTAAAAAAAAAAAAAAAAAAATTCAATAGAAATATTCTACTAAATCTATCTGAAATATTAATCAAAATATTGACTGAATTGTTTCAACTTACTGGTTGCTGGTGAACAGAGATTTGTAAGAGATTCTTGTTCAACAACCAAACCATCCAGCACAACTGTCAGTTCACCTGTTTGCACCATGCCACTCTTGTTTTCTAAAGATAATTTCAACTGTTCTTTCACCTTCTCCACTAGAAATGAAGTTGGAGTGGGTAGGGGAAGACAAGGAGAGAAGGAATAAAGGAAAGATTAAATCCTAAGCAATATTAGAAAAACACTGCCAACAAAAAAAAGATATATTTGCACAAAAAATATATCTGTACAAAATGTCACTAAGCCCCTCTGAAATCGTGCACTACTTGCATAACACAAGAAGGCTTAAAGTTAAACAACTTATGAACGACACATCTAAATACTACATGTGACAAGTCACGGGGAACCTTATTCTACAACCTAAGCCTATGCTTATTTCTCTTATCACCTTCCAAAAGTAATTCTAAGACACAGTTGAAAAGCACGTCACTTTGAGGAAAGAATAAATACAAAGACTGCACAGTTTTTCCTTTNAAAATAAAATTATTTATCAGGGAGAGCAATGTGATAAAATATGCTTACATGGTGGTTGTTTTGTTTGTTTGTTTGTTTGTTTTCTAATCTTGGTTTATCACTTTGTAATACAGTTGCTAGAAGGTCTGATTATAAATTCAGTTTAACTTCACTACATGGCTTTAACATTTGTCATAGCTGGAGAAGAGAAATCACAAAGATGCATACATCCAAATGGAAGAACATCACTGGCTGCACTTATTAAGTCATGATAATCATTTTTCACTCAGGAAACATTTTTGTGGTGTGTGGCTGGTCAGTTTATATCCTCCCTGATGGCAAAAATCAGTTCTTGAAAACCAAACAGAACAGGTTTAGCACTTTTGTGTTTTTAACAAGTGGGTCAAAAACCCACCAAAAATCTTCATTTGAAAAACTTAAAATAGGTTATGAAATTGCTTCCAATTTTAAATGTAAGAGCTTCTATAGGCGACATATTTGCAGCATTTCCGGCAACAAAATCACAAAGAAACATTTCAAAACATGTACTTTCCAAATAGTCCGCAGCACGAGTTTCTTTCACAAAGCAGCTACTTCCTCACCATTGAAGAATTACCTTTACCTGGAAGGGTCACACAATCTGTTGTTGCTGTTGTTTTTATGCATCTGCTAAGCAGAAAACCACTTCTCATAACAGAAAAGGTGAACAAATGCCTAACATAATACGTCACTGTTCAACAACTCTTGCCATGAGATAATCAGCAAACCTCTGCGTCGTACAAAAGATCTTCATGGTCACTCCCCACGTCACTGCAAATACTGAAAAGACTGTGCTATTTAAAGGACTTCCTTTCATATTATTAATCACGTCAATAACATCCTCCAGCACTTCATGTGCACTTCTGTCTCCAAATTCCTTTCCAACAATAGCCTGATGCAGCAAATGAATTTCACATCTGGTCCCATTTCTGCAACCTTACCTAGCTGAAAAAAACAACTTCTGACAAAGTAGACACTCTATCAGTGATTACATTTGCACATTATTTCCATTTAAAAAAATGTTTCTATTAGATAAGTCATTTACTGAAATGAATATGTCTTCTCTGGTATACCTTTCCTTTAGTGGCTTAGTTCCTTGTATGTTTCATAACAGAAATAGAATTTAGCAAATACCATAAACTGAGATGTTAGAAACATCTATATATTCATCGTATATAGAATCATATCATAGAATCATAGAATGGCCTGGGTTGAAAAGGACCACAATGATCATCTAGTTTCAACCCCCCTGCTATGTGCAGGGTCGCCAGTCACTAGACCAGGCTGCCCAGAGCCACATCCAGCCTGACCTTGAATGCCTACAGGGATGGGGCATCCGAATATATATCCAAATATACATCAACTGTATAGCAAATCTCACACATGGTGCAATTTGTTCCAGTAACTTTTTTTCCCTCAAATCACAGAATCACAGAATCACAGAATCACTAAGGTTGGAAAGGACCTATAAGATCATCTAGTCCAACCATCCACCTATCACCAATGGTTCTCGCTAAACCATATCCCTCATCACAACATCCAAACATTCCTTGAACACCTCCAGGGTCNTGTCTTTTCTTCCACCTCTCTAAACTGAGCTTTCGAGTTTGTGTATTGAACTTGTGTGAAATACTGGTTTAGCTGGAATTCTACTGCCACTCTGGAGTGGAATTTAAAGTGTGGATTCACCATCTTCTTGTGTTCATGAAAAAAAGTTTAAAAAGCAAAATAAAGAAGACCTGTTTTAATTCTATTAAAGACAACAAATGTTAGAAGTTACATAGCACACAACAATCACTGATGTACCAAAAATAAGTTCTCGGTTGATTCTTTTATCAGTGGTTTCTACTGCTCTCTGGACAGTTAAGTTACGAGGGAAAAATATGTATTCAAAGAAGAAAAACATAAACAATGTAAAAAAAAAAACTTTGGACTCTTTTTTTTGTTTTAAAAACAAGTTTAAAGCAGATCTTCTAGCAAATTATATATTAGTTTGCCACAGAGCATATTATTTCACTACTGCTTTTACTTAGTAGTAACTCGGACTCTGGTATTTGCTTCAAAATTATTATATCTCATTATTACGTTTCAATTCAATAGCACGGTTAGACATGTCCAGAAGAGACAAGTAAAGACACCAACTGAAAATCAGTTGTAATTACACATATAGTTAGTAGTTTGTATGCCAGTTTTGATATAAAGATTAGTAATAACAATTCTACTTAAAATATCCTTCAGGATAACTTACATTTTCTATTGTGTATTTCCAAAGCTTGTTTCAAGTCTACAGTGGCTCTTCCTAATAAAGCATCTGCTTTTAAAGTGTGATGGCTCCACACTCTAAATTCCAGCGTAGTCTGTGGAGTCACATTCCTGCATATAAAATACATTTTAAAAAAAATATATATATATACAGATTTAAAAGTATTCATTTTTCTTATTGGGAGTCTTTGACCTTAGTTCATTTTCTCACATTTATTGTATTTCTTGATACTAATTACGTGAAAAAAAAGTTTTCATAATGTAAAGGGAAATTTTTAATTAATAAAGCACTGTAAACACTGCAATATCTATACTTGAGATCAAGCTTAAAGTATTACTGCAAGTAGCATAAGGAATTTGGGGAGTATCAGAATAACCTAAACAAAGATCAACTCTCAGTTATATAACAGCATATATTGTTTATGAAAGATATATTTTCCTTATTCCTCACTATTCTAGAATTCTAACTAAAAGATCGCACTATTTCACGTGAATAAAAAGATGGTAAGTAAAAGTAATTTGTCTGTCACTAGGAAGAAAATTACCATGTATTAGAAAAAGAAAAGAAAATGCAACCAATCAGCTCCTTGCAAACAGGAACCCACACCACAGCTGTCAGCTTGCCATGAAAGTGCTGATAAAACATTACTTATGTATCCACAAATATATATAAAACCATAAAGCATATTCACAAAAATCGGAGGGAAAAAAATCCAATAGTGAAATTATAGTGAAAACTGAAGGGAAGAAGCCCCAGTTACAGTAATATTATTACGAACTTTGGCAATGGTCTCCCCCCTGCTCAAGAAGGAAAACAAGAACCTATGCTAGATCCTGGAGGGTAAGTTTCATAGAACAGTTTCCATTACAACAAGAGTGCTTCTGGCTGTGAAAAACGGAGCAGAATCCCTGTACTGCAAGAAGTCCAAGGTCACATACCTGCCAGCACTACAAATGTGAAAGGTATGTCAGCATTGCTAAAAATAATGCTAAAAATTGTTCCCAGGCCCCATCAGCAGAGCTAACTCTGTAGGCACTTTAACACATTAGACAGCACGGATCATTTTTGCAGAAATTCATAAGGAAGTGTATTTTTGTGTTTTGAATAGGCTGCCTTCTACTGGAAGTCTTACTAAAAGATCAGATTTAAAAAAAAAAATAAAATACACACAGAACACATTGCTGGTGCTCTTGCAGACCTCCCTTCAGATCAAGGGAATTTGGTAAATTGGAGAGTTCATTTATCCCCAGGAAGACTGGTCAATTGAATCAATAATGCCATTCCAACAAACTTAGAAAAAGTGGACCAGAATACCTTATCTATAAGTAACACATCCTAGGTAATATTGATGATAGAATGTCTGTTTGACTGTACTAGGTACATCAAATTACTTCATTCCTATCAAGTCACCAAATCCTGCCAAATCAAGCCTGTCTCCTCAACAGCAGCTCTGGTGTCCATGATAGCTGTGTACTTGTGCTAGTAATAACTCCCGGAAATCATTGTTAGGCCCACTCAGTTTTGCAACATTGCAGAGGGTTAAATAAGCTCTACTAAACTAAAACACCAAGAAACATGACACAGGAACACCCTACCTGGTTCACCACAGATCTGCAGTTAACAGATTGTTACCAAGTAAATGACTCCCCAAAGCTAGGTATGCAGTACTACTCCCCATTCTCCAGAACCAAACTAGGTTCCTGTAACTAGCAAAGCTGGCTATCACACAAAGGCAGGTCAGATGCTGTAATGTGTACAGTGCTCAGCACCTTTTGAAAGTAGCTGTGCTGTTACCAGACCCAGTATTGCTTATGCAATAATGCTTTCTAGCCAATTATACTGCACAAAGTTTGCCAGTTCTTCACAGAGTCATATTCAGGTATATCTGCACCTACAGCACAGTGGACCAAATTAAGCCATTATCACATTAAGCAGCTTGAATATTAGGAAAAGTTACATGGCCACTTTACAGCAACTTGTTTTTGTAAGTGCATCCCTTCATTTAGAAATTTAAAGGAAATGTGACCTTCCTCACAAGCTACTTAACAAGTTGTGAATTCTTTCCTTTCAAAGTTGAGAATGACATCATTATAATTACTAACATCTTCTAGAGAGGAATTTTGAGATGCCCACAGTGCAAACAAGCATTAAGGGCATACTATGGACAGCATACATGGAACACTCTCCTCCAAAAAAAAATGTATTTGCATATATACACACACGCACACATATATACACACATATATATATTCTAGTAGCATCATAAGCACTGAGAAAGAATGTTCATTAAACATCATCTTATGTCTGCACATAGTCAGCAAAAGCCAGAAAAAGTTATGTAAGCAGCCAAGTTCAGTAAATATTTGCCCACAATGGCAGGCCAATAAATAGTATTAAATAATCAAAATAAAAGTAAAACAATAAATCTACTTACACTGTCAGCTGTTCATCCCACTTTGGATTTGAAGAACTACTTGATTTTGCAGTTTTCTTGATTTCTCCATCTGCAGTTAATTCCGTGTAGAAAGTTGTTCCAAACCAATTCTTTTTCCGTTTCAGTTTGGCACTAGAAACTAATAAAATGCTTTGCTTTATCTACAGCAGCACACTTACTGAAAACTAGAAAAAGTACCACCTGCACAGCATACGGAACACAGCACAGCAATGCTACTCCTCATCCGCTCCTACTTCTGCTGAACGTAAAGAGGTCAGTCCCAAAATGGTAGCTTTCATTTTCAAGAACTACTTTGTCAGGTAGTTCAAACAAAGCACAATATGTTCTCTTCACTGGGTATTGGCAGGATGGGTAAGACAGACAGCACAACAATAATTTTATGGAAAAAATGAAAATCATACAGTCTGTTAGATTTTCTCACAGTTCTTTCTCTTCCAACTATTCTCTTGAACAATAGCTAAGTATGATACACTTGAGAGAGTATCAGACATTTTTTTGTTTTGATGTTGATTTTTTTTTAACAGAAGCCTCATTATTTCAAGTTATACATACTTATGAAGGTACATGCAATTTAAGCCTATTTCAAAATTTCACTGTTACAAATGTTTCACTGCTATGTATGTTTCACTGCAAAAGCCTGAATGCAGAGCTTCATCTCTTCGCCTGTACCACCTGTGTGATTAACCTCTGGTTTAACACATCACTAAAAATAAGAACAGCTCTCAAATTTCTCCTATTTAAAGAATTTTGCAGATGAACTTCAGGCTTCAGCTAAATCTTCGACAATTAGAAACAGCAACTGATCAAAAAAGTTCAATTTTTTTCAGTCTCCAAATCACTGGTGAGGTCCTCAGTGTTCCTGAATACAAATCTATTCTCCTGCTTCCTCATCCAGCTGAGACTGTTACTGTAACAACCAACAGCAGCCTAGCTGCCAACATTTCTAAGGGTACTTCAGGCACCTGCTTCAGAAGACAAGATGGTTGGACTCACAGCAGTATATACCTGCTGGCTATGCTTTCTCTCTTAAGCCTCCCGTATGTCTATGTGATTGCTTTCTGTTAGAAAATTTACCCTTCAGAAAACTAAGCCAAAAAATCATACAGGTTTCTATCCATTTCAGTCTTTGAACCAGATCTCCTGAAGTCAGAGAAGTTTCAGTGCCAGGAAAACACAAGAGTATTTATATAATTGGCAGAACAGAACAGGACATCAGAATGATAATTTCTACATATGCTGCCCTGAAGTTACAGGCTGTTTATTTAACTCAGTTTGTTACAGTTATTTATATACTACACTATCAGTTATAGTTGATTCTGACAATTCATCATGCAATCTTTACACACAGTTGAGTAGTTTTCCCACAAAGGATTACTCATTTAATTTAACAAAATATCCATTTTGGGGACTGTACAGCAATGTATTTTTTCCTCAGATAAACCAGTCACCTTTCTACAATCCAGCATGATGCATCTTTCTTTGGATATAGCTTTTTTAAAGACATAGCATCTTGCTGATGTTTTTCCCAAGTTTTGCTCATGACAGACTGAAATATATTCCCGATATTATATTTTTTTACTTCAGGGTTCCCAGCTTCTTTCTGGATCCCTGGAAAAGTTCAGATTATGTACCAGTGGTAAAATAACATATATACACATGCATACATATGAATATGAAGACTTTTTTTGGAGGGCTAGCAGATTTTGCAATCTCTTTCAGTTTTTCCACAGATTTTCTACAACACTGCACACATTTTTACTTGCAGTTCACCATAATTGCCAATATTTTTTGTATAATTTCAGTAATAGGTGTTCCTCTGTACAGATTTTATGCCATTAATTACTTCTTCTCAAGCACAATTCCTCTGTCACTACTGCTGTATTGCATCTCACTGCTTTTCTCATTTGAAGAGATCATTAAACTGTCATCCACCTCATTTCAACATTTCTGCCTAGCTTCAATTCATTTATGTATGTTACAGCTATCCTCTTAATTGTAACCTTCCAGTTAATTAAAATGCCAAATATACTGATCTATTTTTCACATTTGCTTCAGCTTGCTTTTTTTAGAATGTTTTCCTCTAAAAACCACTGTGACACAAATTATCACTACTTGCCTGTTACTTGCATCTGTAACCTTCCATTATGGTTGTTACTTGTATCAGCTCTTGGTGAGGCTGTGGCCATGTCAGAAGTTCAGGCTTTAGCCTAAAAAAAATAATTAAAAAAAAATTAAAAAAGCAGACAGTTTATTAAAACATTCCATTAATTAGCAAGACACCAAGCATTACTTTGGTATGACAACTCAGTTCTTCATAGTGCTAGTTTTAAAAAAATACCCCAAAACAATTACTTTGCAAAATTTGTCACGCTTTGCCTTTGAGTATGCAGAGGCACTTCAGTAATGGTTACATTTACAAAATTTACAGCAACTGTTAAAGCAAAGAAGAAACATACACAGATATCAACATTCCTATCTCTAAAAGGTATGCTTATAATCCAGCTGAGCTAAGCGCCAACAACTTCAAGGAAACAACATCTGAAATGCATACATGCTTGAAAAATCCAGCTGTCCTAGCAGCAACATGAGCGATTTAGACAATTTGAAATCTATTCCTAGATCTGCCATCATCTTTCTCAACCACTGTTGCCCACCTTCCTTGCCTATCAAAGCAGCAAGCACTTAGCAAGGACCACCCTATGGTACCATTCATCAATTAGTGCACTGTGGCTCTGATGTGAGCTGGGACACCCCAGCACTTGAAGGACATACAGGCAGCACTGACCCCTTCCCTTCAAATCATTACTCATGAAACAAAACTAGAAATATTATCTAACAGACAATTCCATTTGTGTCATAAAAATATGCATGCTTAAAATACACTGTCTGGATGAATGCCCTGTATTTACCTCTGTGAACATCAATTGCTAACAACAGTAATATGGAACAGTGCTCTGCAAACCTATCTGACTGTACATGTGTCAGTGAACAAAATGTTGAGCACACAACCCTCGTATGCACACTTTTATAAGATGATATGAATGTGTTACTGTACCAATATATTTTGTATATTATAAAACACGCAAAAACAGAAATTAAAAAGGACAAGATAAAGAAGAAATAAAGAGTATTATTATTTTTTATCTATTTATTAGTGGTACCAAAAAANTTTTTTAACTTTAGTAAGTGCATTTTCATAGACTCCCAGGATTAAACAGTAACAAAGAGAATATCTCAAGTAACCAAAAATTAAATGAGAAAATATTTTCACCAAAAAAACTCTTTTGTTTTGAGATTTAAAAAAACAAAAACACATTCATGAGGCAGTAGAATAATTCAACATAACTGATAAGAAATGCACAGATGTATAGACAGAGACACATAATCCAGAGTTTAAACATGCTGTGGACGTTGCGTAACTCTCTCTAAATCAACTGTTACTAGTTCAGCATTTAAAACTACATGTCAGACAACTAAGTTCGCATTAATCAGGTTAAAATGGTTAAGGCCTTTTAGTATTTGTGGTCTCAGATTAAAGGATTATTTTTTCAAGATGTAAGCCTATATCCCTCAATCTGATAGCATTTCAAGCCGAAGTTAAAGCTCACTGTGTAACTTGTATATCCATGCACTAAACCAGCACTTCCGTATGTTTTCTGTTCTTAACAAACATCAGAAATGAATAGGAAACATAAAAACAGGGAACGCCAGCATCAGCTATTGCCAGATATGCCCAAGATGTTACTGAGATCCTAAGAGTTATTGTGAAAAGAAGACTGAACTCTATATTATTGGGCAGCAGACATTAGTAAACACCCACTGTGACTCTACAGATGGATTTCACAGTACTGTAAACTGCTGGAGTAAGCACAAAGCTGCCAAATCTACAGAATTATTGGTCTAGAGAGAAAGGGGAGAGAGGAGAAACTAGCCTACCACAGAGCTGTTAAACTAGCGTATTCATAAGCTGTCATTTCTGCAATGGGTGATTTGTTTACTCTCTGTGATTTTAAAAGGTTACCTTTCAAAATCAGACCAATGATTGTACTCCAGCTGAGCCCGTAAGAAAGCTGGGAGGGGTGCGGGCAGCAATTAAAGGCTAGTGATGTTTAGCAGGAGAAAGTAACAGCACTAATTCTAAAGTTACTGGATTTAGACTTCCCCTTTACATTTTCAGTAAAGAGCCTTTCAACTGCTGCAATTCAATCAATAACTGAGTGACCAGATTAATCTTTCACTGAACTACTGAATTAATTCAGTGTGTGTCGGACTGTTGATACACCAAAATCAGAACCACTGCACATAAATTAACTCTAGTGCAATGTACAGCTAACACAGCCAACCATTTCCTGAAAGAATCTCCCAAATCATTGGGTGTACAACCACTGGATCTCCAGTAATAAAATATTAACTTTTTTT
>JACDJE010000211.1:518236-588292 GCA_016647715.1 Pavo muticus
ATGTCTTTCTTGCAGTGAGGGGCCCAGAACTGGACACAGTACTCAAGGTGCGGCCTCACCAGAGCTGAGTACAGGGGGACAATTACTTCCCTGCTCCTGCTGGTCACACTACTTCTGATACAAGCCAGGATGCCATTGGCCTTCTTGGCCACCCAGGCACACTGCTGGCTCATGCTCAGCCGAGTGTCAGCCAACACCCCCAGGTCCATTTCCTCTGCACAGTCTTCCAGCCACTCCATCCCAAGCCTGTAGCGTTGCTTGGGGTTGCTTGGGGTTGCTGTGGCCAAAATCTTTAGCAATATTTCCTATGGATTTTTTAACAGCAATTGCTGACAAAGGAACATATTATAGTTTGTCGCCATATTGTTCTCCATGCATTATTTCAGACATCTTTATCACAGCGGGAAGAACAAGTGCTTTCCTGATAGTACGTAGCTTTTGTCTTTTGCTATTACCCGAAGTCTCAGAAGAGGCATCTAAAGATTTATCATTAAATTTGGTGAAAAATTCTAGAGTACTGGATTGTATATCACATGACTTTAAATAACGCAGAGAAAAGTTGACCTTCATGTCTCGGATGCAGTTTTTAAATGCCTTGCTAGTCATGATGGTGCTTCATATTATTAGCTAAAATCTTCCTACATTAGCTAGTATCTTAACGTACAATATACATTCCAGATGAGGTTAATTATTAATGATTGTGAAGGTACATCCATATTTCAAATAGCCTTCTTGATAACGTTGATTTTTTTTGCTGACTTCTCATCAGATCTGATCAGGCTGCCATTACTTTTACTTCATAATGTGGTCAACAAAAAGCTCGTACTAGGAGTAGGAGAAGCGTCCGCTCTGCCATGTTCTTGTTGTTTACTTGTACTCACATTATTAGTATTATCTTAAATCCATGGTGTCTTTGGATCAGTATATTCAAGCCTCCTTTTCAACTAACCAGGCACACATGAAATACACGGAAAGTGAATGAAGAAGTACAAGCACCACTGTGAACCCCACAGTGTTGCAGAACACTCCCTTATCTCTGGACATCTAACAATGCTACAAGAGGCAGGACCACGTGAGGTTCCCAGTGTCAATAGATATATTAAATATTACTGATGCTTTATTTCTTCCTTTTTCACTCACACAACCACCACCTCTCTCACTCCTCATCTAGAATCACAGAATGGTTGAGGCTGGCAAGGACCTCTGAAGCCACCTAGTCCAACTCCTGCCCAATCAGGGTTGCCCAGAGAAGGGTGCCCAGGCACCTACAGCTCAGGCTCATGTCCAGGCAGCTTTTGAACATCTCCAAGGAAGAAGAGATTCTGGACAACCTGTGTCAGTGCTCCAGCACCCGTACAGCACAGCACAGTGTTGCCTGGTGCTCAGAGGGAGCTTCCTGTCCTCCAGTTTGTGTCCGCTGCCTCCTGTCCTGGCAGTGGGCACCATTGAAAAGAGTCTGGTTCCATCCTCACTGCGCTCTCCCTTCAGAGAGAGATATACATTGATGAGGTCCCTTAGTCTCCTCTTCTCTAGGTTGAACAGTCCCCGATCTCTCATCCCTTCCCCATAAGAGACATGCTCCAGTCATTTACACATCTTCATGGCATTGCGTTACAATGTCTCAAGTATGTCCTTATCTCCTCTGTTAGTACTGGTGGCTCAGAACTGGACAGTTTGCTTAATTATTCCCAGACTTCATCTTCTTCCAGCAAGGTCACATCTTCTATGCTCCAGCCTTTCTATGGACCTGGCCTCTCCTTAGCATTGTATTCCCATCATTTTAGATAAAATATACATACAAGCTGTAGAATTTTCTTTCCACATTTCAATGGATAATCTTGCAAACTTCTCTTTAGAGACCACTGATATGGAAGTCATTTGCAGTGCAACACATGCAATCAATTCTGTGGCAACTTAATTCAAACTCTTCTCAAAAAACCAATGCCTGCACTCTAGTTCTAATCATAAATGTAAACATTAGTTTAGGTATTCTTTCGTAACTGACCAAATTATCATCACCTTCACAGGCTTGTTTCCTTGTTGCTATGGTTTTTTGAGGAACTAGTTGTTGTTTCATGCTTTTTATAAATGTGGGGTTTTCTGCTTGCTTTTTAACTCTATTCCTAGAGTACACAAATCAAGGTAAATAAATGAAAACAACAACAACAAAATGTGTCAAAGTCCTCATACAGACAGGGTACACTGCTCAGTGTCTAACCTACTCAGGTTTCAAGTGCTGATTTATCTGCAAGGCATACAGCCTGCTCTAACCTGAATTACTGGCTCTGCCTGCTCCTAAGCTACAAACCGAATTTGGCATACACGCTTTTACACATATCCTGATAACACTGAAGTGAAGATTCTCTACACAGTTTTGTGTCTTTCCCCATGAGGGAAGCATGATTATAATGGCTGGGAAGAAATGATTACAATGCAAGAAAGATACCAACAGAGCAAGGAGATAAAACAAAGTGAAGCTTGCTTTGGCTGTGGGACTGCATGTTTCTGTGACACGTACACAACTACATTTCTACCATTGGTGTCCCAGTGTTCTGCTTCTGCCCCTAAAAATTCAATGTCCTTTTACAGTAAAAGCCTATCTTAAATTCTTGAGAATATGGTACGCCTAGGTACATTTACACAGCAGTGGTACAGTTCCAAGTTTTTAGTACATTAAAAAGAAAATACCTCATTAGCATGCATGTCAAACAGTATTTAGATAAAGAAATTAAAAAATATTTTTGCAAGTGCATAAACTGCTTTTATTATAAACAACACATGAAGAAATCCTATGTAATATTTTGTATTCAAAATAGCTTTGCTGAACAGTGCAAATCAGTTGAATTGACAGCTTCTGGTCACTTCATATTTTAAAGGTTCCAAAGCTGCAGACCTCGTCAGCCTTGCTTAATTGATGAGGAATTAAGAATTGATCAAAATTAATAGGCAGGAAAAACAATTTAGTTTCCTAAATCAGATTAAGAAAATTTTATAAATTGTTTTTCTAGTAGCTTCTTTTTTCAGGGATTAAAAACAAAACAAAACAAAACATGACGATGCTTTAGACAGCTATCCATTACTCTAATCAGTAACTACCCAAGTTCACCTTTAAACAAATCAGCCCTGATGCAGGTGGTTCCCATGGATGAAGAAAGAGCCTGCTCGCATCACGTTTGTAATTTTGCTTCAAGATCCAAAGCAACAAATAAAAGAAGACACTCCATTGTCTGATGCACGCAGAGTAAAAAGAGTTGGACAGGTCTTTCTTCGAGGTAAACAAAGCCTTCAGGAAGAAAAGCTGGCCAAGTTATATCATAGAAGATGAAGATTCTTATCTAGAGATTTAAATAGAGACACCCATTACTCTCTGAAGGCTGTTCGGGATATAGGACAAATGCTGCTGCACAATCAAAGAAGAGAAGTACCAACAAAAGCTTATCCCCCCAGGAAGTGTCCCTTAATGGGAAAATTACTATTTTGAAGTAGTCATAGAAATGTATATATATATATATATATATATATATATATATATATATATATATATTTTTTAAAGCAATCTATCATGTCAGCGTTTCAAGTAGTGATAAAAATAGTAGTAGAGACATTATGTAAGATACTGGTGATAGACTGCCTTCTACAAGGGCAGGACATGTAAAGCATTACTGGGAGAATAAAGACAGAGCAGTCTAACAGTAATTAAGACTCAAAGTAAAAGATGAAGAAAACAAAAATAAAGGTTAGTGAATTAAAAGAATACTGTTTGCAAAAAAAAACCCTCAGGCTTCTCAGAGGGCAGTGATGCAGCAAAGAGAACAAGCATAAACACACACTGCATGAAACTAAGCAGGGACAGTAAAGAAGTCACGTAGCAGAGGGACTGACAAATTTGCAGTAGGATGTGATTACACCATCACTTTTTTAACTCATTAGAAGAGAAAGTTTTCATGAACTTGGAAATTTCAAATTAGAAATAATCTAAATTTAAACTAAACAAGCTGCCCGATCTTGATGAAGGAGGAGAGGAGATGGAGATTGTAGGAAGTCACTGAAGTGATAATACTGATCCAGAGGCCTCAGAAATCTACACAGTCAGAGATGACAAAAAGAAAACACCAGAATTTTCTTGATCTTATTTGCAAGAAAACCTACAAGGGAAAGAAAAAGAGCTGCTGAAGATGAACAGAATGTCATGCTGACATTAGTTACTTTTACCTGTTACAAAGTGTAGACAAGGCCACGATATTTTTGATTATAAAATCCTACACATCAGAAACCTTAAAAAGTTTTTGATCAGAATGATTAATAAGCTACCCAACTGCGGGATTATCAACAGCTACCAGAATACAATCATGATCCATGTAATACTGTGAGCTATCACAGTATTAAAAATACCAATTTGTTCTCTAAACTTTCCTTTGTGTTTTCCTGTCTCTACATATACAAACTCCTGCTTTCAGGATTGGACAGCATTGCTGGCAAAACCTTCTTACTCCTATAGAAAAAGAGGTCCCAAAAGCAGGACTAGAAATGTGGATATTTTTTATTTTCCCCAACCCATGGAGCTCTCTCTTTTGTAATAAAGGCTACCACATCCTCCATCTGTCACCCTGTACCGCAGGCTCCACCATGGGCAAGAACATCTCTCCTTCCCACACCGCACACTCCTGAAGATCAAAGCAGCACACGCGGATCACTAAACGGAGATCCTGATCCCTACAGCCTCCTGAAATCACCACTCATCCAAAATCTTTATCTTCACAATATCAAAAGTGCCTGTACTGTAACACCACACAATAACAACACCTGTTTTCAGTTTCAGGTGGTGGCAAAATCAGGAGTAGAATCTGGGGAAGGAAGCGGAGGAGCAAGGAGAGAAGGAGGGAGGAATGATGAATCCTCTCCAATAACATTAAAAATCTACAGTTGGAAGCGAGTTTTTTGTTCTAAAAATAAAAATGAACAAAATCAAGAAAAGAATGAAAAAAATTCTCATGTCAAATGCAAATAAATTTCTTAAATAATTTCCTCCCATTCAGACTTCAAAAAGAATTGAAAATAGAATTTCTATTCAATGCAAATACGATTTGAAAGTCGATTCCACCATTTATCAACAACAATAGTGGCAATAATGACTGATCTCAGGAGTATCATTAAATTTAAGTGAACACTCTTAACACCAAGACCCCTTAAGTTTACACATATTCTGACCATATCTCCACCAAAAGTATGGTATTTTTCTCAGTTAGTTACAGCAAATCAAATGTATTTCTAACTAACTGATGAAAAAAACCCAACAACTTCACAGATGTAGCTGTATTCCTTTCAGAAAAGCAGTAATTCTGTATCATTTAAAAAAATTAAAAAAAATAAATATTTCCTTTTCACGTGGGTAAAATTTCACCTCAGAAACTGATTACACACAAATAGAGATCAAAGGAGGACTTTCTCCTCACAAGAAAGACTCAACTTTGAATCTTCTTTGAAAATACTGCTCACAGACTCCACCCTCTGATAAATTTCTATGATCCTCTCTGTACCGGATATAACAAGGGCATCTCTGAGCAATAAATGTAGACATGTTAAAGTGTTTCTACAAACACAGCAAATATCTTAAAAGAACTATAATTTACCGGATCCTAAACATGCCATTTCCAAGCTGTACTCAGCACACATAAATCTCTCACCTTGGCTGACTAATCAAAGATTGCACAGTGAAATATCTTAGGCTAATCATTACCTCTGATCTCTCAGTCCTCATGCCCAATGCAGCCCACAAGACACTTTCTGAAACAACCTCGTGACAAAGTTCTGCCCATGTGGAGCCTGCTCCTCCGCATATCTGGAATCACACATTCAACAGTTAGTTTTATGGCACATTCTAGATTTCCCTTCCCCTTACTTGCTTAGTCACGTTTCACAACCTAAAAATCACTTGTCGTTTTTCCTCCACCATACGTACCACTTTTCCCCATAAACACCATGACTCCTACTCCACAGATACTATTTTCACTCTCAAGTATCTCTCCAGTGCATACCTAACTAAATTCAGAACTGTTCTTTAATATTCAACTCCCAAGTTTGACATTTTTGTTTCAGATCTGGAGAATGGTCTGTATAACACACAAAAACACGTTAGCCTTTATTAAAGAGAGCAGAACAGCCAGTAAAAGATTATTCCTACATCTCTCATCCTGCCTACAGCCAACAACAAAATAGTCTAAGCATTGGCACTCCCTAAATGCATAGCTTTGGTCATCAACTAAAATTGTGACATTACTTGCACCTAGGGAAATACAGAGTTTTAAAGTCCAAGTTTCACTTCCCTGAGCTCCACAAGCATGCTTGCTACTCTAAGATGTAATGGAAAGACTATGTTTATCAGCAAGGGATATCTCCCATAAATACTAACAGGCCATCTAAGAACTATCAATTTTCTGCTTGATGTTTGTGACAAAATTCATTTGCTGTTCTTCACTTCTTAAAATTTTAAAAAATCCTGTTCTAATTAAGAAGTCCTCTGAATTGTCAAGATCTACTACAGGCTAATTAAAAGGTCAGCAATTCCATTCCCTTTTCTGACCAAATATATACGGCAAGTAAGAAGGACAGACTAGGGATACAGACTAGAGACAGACGACAAGACAAGGTATTAACTTTTATTAACTAATAATATATTTGTATTTGTGAGGGGGAAAAATTTACCTCCAGAGAACAGAAGCTTCAGCTTGAAACTATATTCAAGGATATCTTTAGTCAAAATACTTCATAATAAGTCTTGATTCCCTTCAATAGGGCGCCTGATTTTAAGATATGCACACATTGTTTTATAATCCTCCTTTTCACATATAACTAATTAACTTTATTAAATTTAATTAACTCCTACTTGGCATACACAAGGAAAGCAAGGTCCAAATTACACAAACAGCTCTAACCTTTGCTTTCTAATCCAACTTCTTCCCTTTGAAAGGCTTACATTCTACCAATTTAACTCTACAGATCTGTTTGTACAACACTGAAATGTTGCACATTCTTCACACTGGACAGAATTGCTGGCACAACCTTCTTATTCCTGTAGAAAAAGAGGTCCCACAAGCAGGACTAGAAATGTGGCTTTTGATATTCTGCTTTTGTCCCAGTACAAATTGCCAATTCCCAATCACACCACTTTTTCATCTGCTTAAGTTCAATCACGTACTATTTTTACTGTGCATCATTTTTTCATTGTTTTCACCTTTGCTACCTTCAACTTCCAGCCCTATGAGTAATTTTGTCTTTGAGTTTCCCGCCTAAACCATCTAGTAGGATTTTTTTGTTTTGGTTTCTTTTTTGGGGAGCAGAGGGAATATTTTAATAATCTATCACAGAAGCATATGAGAAAATTGTATGTTAAAAAATAAACAATATTTAAGATTGGAATCTTAACATGACCCTAGACACGCAACATGCACATTCTCCATCAGTTTTTCTGACTATGGCAGTCCTAACTTCTGTGACAATACGCACTAGAACGATTGTTAAATTTATGAGTCCACGTGAAGATGATTTTAGCTACAGATCTATGACCCAACTGAAGGTAAAAACAAAAAACAAAAAACAAAAAGCACAAGACATACAGAACCATTGAACAGAGAATTTTAACAATTAACTTGGAAACTTGTAAGACGCAGTGAGCAGCATTAAACGGTTCCTTCCTGTTAAGCATCACTTGCAAAACTATTATAAGTACTAGCAGTAGCTTAAGTCAATGTTTAAACAGTAGCCAATGAAATCAGATTTTCAGTGACCATTTAAAATATCACTGCTAAGAGTACTGACTTGAATTCTCAGCACGCAGGGAAAGCACACCATCACAGTACCTTTAGAACAAGATTGTAATATGGCACTCATGCCTTGCTGAGCAGCATATTCTGTTCTGAGGCACTTGAACTAACTTTAAACTTCAGCCAAACAAATACTGACAGACATGCAGACCTACACTTAAAAAAACAATACCAGTTACTAAAATGAAAAACTAACAACTTTCAAGTGTTTAACACAATTCTTAGAAACTTACAAAGATAAGACTCTTGCAGATGCCTTTACTACATACTTTTACTTTTTAATGGCTTCTCTGATTCCTTGGGTATTGCTGAGTTTTGAGCGTATGTACACAAAAATTAAAAAAACAAGAACCCAAAGCCATTACTATTCAAGAAGTAAATACAATTAAATGCAGCAGTGTTCCAGCAGACTTGTAGATGTTAACTATACAAACAAATCAGTCTGGAAAACAAGACCGGACAATTGTTTCAAAACATTTGTAATTGTAGGATATGTTCTATTCTAATACTGAACACTGGAATCTTTTAAGTCCACTAAGAGCGATCTCAGCACTAAACGTTCAACCCATAAACCATACATTCACTATATGTCCTGTTTACATCAAGCCTAAGCCCACAGAGTGCACTACTGGGGAGATGCCACCAGCTTCCTTACAACTAATGCTTCGACATTAGTAGAATTTCAGCTTTGGCAGTCTCCTTCGCAGAGTCCATAAAGCCTTGACAGCAGGACAAGGCAGTAGTTCTTGGCAGCTAATAGCTTCTCCAGAGATGCTTCAACATTCCAAACAGATTGCAAATATTTTTTTTAGTACGTTCCAAGTTACCAGCATTACAGCAGATCTACACAGATCTGAACTGGAAAGCAAACTGCCACTCTTCTTCAAACATCAGGTTAGATAAAAGCATGGAGAGCAAGCCATGCTTAAAAATATTGCATCTTCTGTAATTTTCCATGTACGTTCACTGACCATTGTTTCAGATTGCCCCTGCGCACAGCAGGGGGCTTGAAATTAGACGGTCTTTAAGGTCCCTTCCAACCCAAACCATTGTATGATTCTATGCTGGAACTATGCATTAACTGCAATACATTGCCAGTCTCATATTCAGGTCTAAGAAAAAAATACAGTACAGAGGTTTACAAAACCTGCTTTTGAGAGTGTTATGCAAGAGGTCTAAACAAATCACAGACTGTGATTCCACTGCACATGTCTGCCTGTTCTGTTTTGTCTTAGACTAGCAGCTCTCTGGCAGAAACCTTTTTTAGCCTGGTTTCCCAAGCAAACATCACATGTATGACTCATACTGTCCAATCACTTCTTCCCACTCTTCCTTTCACCTCCATCCCTCTAAACGCATCTGTTCACCACCAGATCCAGTTAAATTAAACTGCAAAGTAATGCCCTCTGATACACCTGGTTTCCAGGAGCTTCATGAAAATCAACAGCTAGGCAGAGGAGAAAGACAATTTCCTGTGCTTGCTGAGCAAAGGACTGCAGCATGAACTCAAGTTATCTGCATTGCCTGACTCAAAGGCCATCACAGACACGGGTTTGACTCAATCTAAGCTGGATTTTTCACAAGTAAAAAGGTCTGGAACAGCAGAGGGAGGAAACAACTGTGAAGACGTAACAAAAAATTGTATGAAACCTAGTTTCATTGTACAGAACAACTTATTTGATCAGATATTTAGGGCACACCGTCCTTGTGAATCACAATCACTATGATGCTTCTTGTTCTTCCACAAAATGCCATGACAAAAAATATCACAGTGCCTCCTCTGTGTATTACAGTTAGGCCCACATGCACAGAGGTGAGACAACTAGAGTAAACAGCTTCCAGGTTGTTTGAATAGAACAGAAGTTACAACACACACGTCAAGAAATCAGAGAAGAGCATTTTTACCCTCATTTTAATGTTCAAGTCAATGGCCTCCACAACTGTCACAGCACCACATACATAACAGACTGTTTATTAGGTGTCCCTGCCTACAGCAGGGGGGCTGGAACTAAATGATCTTAAAGGTGCCTTCCAACCCAAACCATTCTATGCTTCTATGATATAATTCTCCAGGTTGCCCTCCACTATGGAGAATCCTTATGGTGGAAGTAAGTTACGGTATATCAGACCTGCATCAAGAGGAAAGTAAAGTAATATACTAGAACATAGCCCTAAAATATTACTCATGTTTAGAATATCTATATGGCAAAATGAAAACTTGACCACAGTTACACATAGGCACTCCAATATATAATCTAGCTCTGTGTATTATAGCATTATGGAAAACGGAGAAGTACGGGCTTCAGAGTAGGCAGGCAGCCTGTGCACATACCAAGAGTGCCAGGATAGCTTACAAAATCCACTCACAACAATTCATGCCTATCACCACGACCTTATTAGTCACAATAACTGTGACTAGTGTAAACATATAAACTGTTATGTATGTGGTGCTGTGACATACCCTCTACAAGAAATGCATTAATGTTATCTCATAAAATAGATATTTCCCAGTTTCCCCTTTGTTTTGGTAAGTCAATGAAAGACAACCAGTCAATACTCAAAGAGGAGAAGAGAAACAGCCTCAGGGTTAAAGGCTGAAACGGTAGACAGGATCTCTGCACATCTTTTGCCAGTAAGAGATTTGATACGATGCACCTCTCCTCAGTAACTACCACAAAAAATAGCTCCAAAAGGTATAAGTAGAATTCACTCCACGTTCCCACTCTTTTCTCCAGTTTGCTTTTTATAATGTGCTATGCAAACATCTTTTCAGCTATCCATCTCAACAGTGTCAACCATTAAAACACATGTCCCAATTCCCAGCACAGATCCCGCTAGTCTTACCTATTACGGCCTCATATCACTAAGCTAAGCATTGTCCCTTAGTTTTTCAGAAGTCATGCAGTCTTTAAAGTGCTGGAGGACTCAACATGACCTTTAGTAAGGTGTTCGGGTGATAAATACTCTTAGTTATTAAAGCAGAGCTGCCTGCTTCTGCTAATCATTTTCCAGTGTGATTCTGAGATAACCTGATTCCAAAATTTCACTGCTTTAAGAACACTTGTCACCACGCTAAAACTACAAGTTTGAGAGCATGAAACTGACTCATACATAAGGCCTTCCAGAAGATCCCAAAGCTCAAATTCTTAAGGGTACGTACTGAACCACATCAATACATTCCACATCAAATTTAATTCAAAGCTACAAAAGAATCAGTGGACTATGTGAAAACAACTTCAATTTTGTAGTAAAATAGAGTTTCAAATATTCATTTACACTTCAACAGAGCAAACGGAGCTCACAAGAAGGCAAAAACACTCTCATAAGCAGAAGTACCCTTCTTGATACAAAGCAGAAAACTATGTTATAAAACCTGCAAACATTACCAGCTAATGCTGGAGGACACCACTGCCTTGAAAACTTCCATTTAGTGACTACAATCACTGCAAGGCAAAGGTCATCCAACTCAAGGAAGTCAATTTCCAAATCGTTCCTGCCATTCATGTTCATTTTAGGGGAACTTCTAAAGGGAGATATGAGAGGCAGGGGAGGGACAAGGGAAAAGCATTGCCAGCTCCTCTTTTCCAGATAACCTAAACTTTCATAGCATGGTCAACAGTCTTTTTGCTGCAAATCTTTACTATCCATAAATGCAGATAATTAAAGTACTAAGTGATTTTCTGAGAAGCTGAGGGCTCTTTGTAACAGAATTTGCACATTAACTGCTCCTTTTCCACAAGCCCATATTTCCTTAGTTGGTATGGCAATTTCTGCTCCCTCAGAAAAACATGAACTTAGGAGAATGTCCTTAGGAACATCTTTATGACCAGCCCTGATTCCAGAGTCAAACTCCCAGGTAGGTCCCTCAAAAGAGACATCAAGCCTAACAATCAATCACGAATCACAGAATGGCCTGGGTTGAAAAGGACCACAATGACCATCTAGTTTCAACCCTCCTGCTATGTGCAGGGTCGCCAGCCACTAGACCAGGCTGTCCAGAGCCACATCCAGCCTGGCCTTGAATGCATCCAGGGACGTAGCAGCCACAACCTCCTTGGGCAACCTGTTCCAGTGTGTCACCACCCTCTGTGTGTAAAACTTCCTCCTAATATCTAACCTAAACCTCCCCTGTCTCGGTTTAAAACCATCCCCCCTTGTCCTGTCACTATCCACCCTCTTAAACAGCCGTTCCCCTTCCTGTTTATATGCTCCCTTCAAGTACTGGAAGGCTGCAATGAGGTCTCCCCGGAGCCTTCTCTTCTCTAAGCTAAACAATCCCAGCTCCCTCAATCTTTCCTCATAGGAGAGGTGCTCCAGCCCTCTGATCATCTTAGTGGCCCTCCTCTCTGGACCCACCCTAAGAGCTCCACGTCCTTCCTGTACTGGGGACCCCAAGCCTGGACACAATACTCCAGATGGGACCTCACAAGAGCTGAGTAGAGGGGGACAATCACCTCCCTCTCCCTGCTGGCCACCCCTTTTTTAATGCAGCCCAGAACACGGTTGGCCTTCCAGGCTGCAAGCACACACTGCTGGCTCATGTCCAGCTTCTCATCTACCAGGACCCCCAAGTCCTTCTCTGCAGGGGTTCTTCCCCCAGTCTGTATAAACACCTGGTATTGCCCCGACCCAAGTGCAGCACCCTGCACTTGACCTTGTTGAACCTCATTAGGTTCACATGGGCCCACTTTTCCAGCCTGTCCAGGTCCCTCTGGATGGCTTCCCAAGTCAAAAAAACTATACAGACATAGATTTCTAATTGTAAATATATGATGTTAAGATTCAAAGACTGCAATATATTGCCCTGAGCTAGCTCACAATAGACTAAAATGTGCACAAGGTATTTCATAATACCACATAGACTTCACATCTACAGTAACAAGTTCCACACCTAAGCTACAAGTTTTTTGAAGAACAGCTGTTCTGCTTTGAAACTAGTGCTTCCCACTGCTGTTTGATGTGGCCTTTTTCAGTTTTGGGGTTTTTTTTTTCCTTCTAAAAAGTACTGGAAAAGAAACTAATCAACCACTCCATTGTTTATATCAACCATGATGCATTATCTTTCTTCCAGTCTGAAGAACATTAAGAATCCTCAGTCATTCCATAAGTCTTCATCCATAGAAGTGAGTCATCATTGTTGCCCCTTGTACCTTCTCCAGTTCTACTATACGTTATTTGACTCAAGGCACACATCAGAAATGATCAAAAGAATGCACAAAACATTAATTTGAGATGTTGCATGGATGTTGCACCGGTTGCACGGATGAAGTTACCTGTTTTATTCTCTATTCTATTCCTACATCTTCTATATCAAACTTTGGAACATCAGCTGTTCAAGGAGGGGAGGAGAAGTGGTGCCAATCAACATCTGAAAAAAATATTCTTACTTCCTCTAGGGGTGGGGAGGAAATGGCTTGAAACACAATTTTCAAGTACTTAGAAAAATAGGCCCAAACAGTATGCTTTTGTAAATTAAGATTTATTTCCTCTGATTTTACTTTATTGTGGCCTTTCAAGGTTTGAAACTGAAGCAAGCTATAGATAATAGAATTACTGAACATAGACGAGTACATCAAAATCTTCTGACAGCAGGCTGACCCAGGTAGCTGGAAAAAAAATAAAAGCCTGTAGTGGGCAGTCTAGAATAACAGGCAGCCTAAAATAACTTCCTCATAGGAAGTACTTAGACATAATTAGTTAATGTCCTGGACTTAATGCTAATCATCTTTTTATTGAAACACCTATTATTTAGCAACAGATACTCTCCATGATTATATAACAATCATTTCTATATTAAATATCTTTATTGATGATCTAGATGAGAGAATTCAGTGCACCCTCAGTAAGTCTGCAAATGACACTAAGTTATGAGGTAGTGTTCATCTGCCTAAAGGTAGCAAGGCCCCTCAGAGGGATCTGGACAGGCTGGATTGCTGAGCTGAGGCCAATGGGATGAAGTTCAACAACACCAGGTGCCAGGTACTGCAGTTTGGTCACAACAACCCCATGCAATGCTACATTCTTGGAGCAGAGTGGCAGGAAAGCTGCACCGAGGAAAAGGATGTGGGGGTGTTGGCCAACACTTGGCTGAACATGGGTCAGCAGCGTGCCCAGGAGACAAAAAGGTCAGAGACACTCAGCCTACATCAGAAATAGATCAGGCAGTAGCACGAGGGAGGTGACCGCCCCCCTGTGGTGATGCCACACCTCGAGTACTGTGATCAGTTTTGGGCACCTCACTACAAGAAAGACACCGAGGCCCTGGAGCATGTCCACAGAAGGGCAGTGAAGCTGTGAAGAGTCTGGAAAATGGGTCCTTTGAGGAGCAGCTGAGGGAACTGGGATTGTTTGGTCCGGAGAAGAGGAGCCTCAGGGGAGACCTTAAGCTCTCAACTACAACCTGAAAGGAGGTCGTGGTGAGGTGGGTGTTGGCCTCTTCTCCCAGGTAATTAATGACAACAGGGAATGGCCTCAAGTTGCATCAGGGGATGTTCATGTTGACTATTAGGAAAAATTTCTTCTCAGAAAAGGTGGTGAGGTATTGAAACAGGCTGCTCAAGGAAGTTGGCGGAGTCACCATCCCAGGAGGTGTTCAAGGAATGTGCAGATGCAATACTTAGGGACATGGTTTAGTGGGCAATGTTGGTGGTAGGTGGACTGTTTCACTTGATGACCTTAGAGGCCTTTTCCAACCTTAATGATTCTATGATTTTGAATCATACATGAGTTAACCCAAATGTATCTTCTAACAATTACTTCCTGCAACCCTACTCAAATTCTCAATACAAATAACCAAGAAGCACAACAGACTACCTGTGACAAGATTTAAAGCAAGGAGGTCCCCAAATGATAACAAGGCCAGCTGCCATACTACAGTAATATTTAGCAGTTTCTAAATAAGCTTATAAAACTAATATAAAAATAGTATGCAAGCTAATGTATGTCATATTCCTAATGCTTTCCAACATTTACATTTTAGTTCATTCCTAATCAGATGTTTTGATACAGTAATCTATAACCATGACAGGCTTTTATTACTAAATACTCAATTTACACTCCATTTTAATGAATATTTCCACCTACTCCTTCCAGCACAAGTTGGGTCTCCTATGTTAACACAGAAGTGCCGATCACCATTAAGCTAGACCATTATGACCCTCTGAAGTTCCCACTTCCATTACTCAAAAAATAATTTCAACACTTTCAGATTTTGCCAGTTTACTTTTAAATCCCTTTCCCTGACAGAAGAATACGAGTTACCATATTCTAAGCAGGTTTTCTGCCATATTACAAGCTAAGCCTCCAACTACGTTTCCATACCACAGTATTTACCTTATAAAAAGCAGCTTCGCTCACCATTTCATGGCAAACCAGTTTTGCCAGCAACTTCTTACAAGATAGGCAGATAGGAATTTTTTATTTATTACTTTTTATTTGTAAATGACAAACGAATTACACTGATCTTCTACCAGATTTTCAAGACTCTTAATTTTTCCTATCCTTGTAACTTGCATCCAGAAGTCAAAAAACACACTTTATCCAATCTATTTAAACAGAAAGCTTTCCTGAACCCTAAATAAGGCAGCACTCATTTTTTGACAAGATTCTGTAAGACGGTGACTGGAAGTGGAAAGGGAAAAAAAGCAAAAGGGAGGGGTGGAAGAAAGGGGGTATAAAGAGAACTGAAATTTAAGAAAAAGCAGCTCCCACACTTCTATCCTGAAGGGAAAAGGGAAATGTGGCAATCCTCTTGCTCTTCATTTTAGCTTTCCTCTTATGTTTTATTTTGCTTTTTGACTGTTATGTTTATGCACAGATACTTTAATGTCAACGTGCACACTAAAGAACACAAAAGTTAATTCAATATACTGGTCAGTAAAAACAAGGTCAGTAAAAACAGTAAAAAAAAAAAAAAAAAAAAAAAAACAACAAGCACTGTGTTTCAAAACTGGACGTGCATTCTTTCTTCAGCTCTGATGCCTGAGTGTATTGTGCAATTTCACAGATTAGTAACATCATGTTTCCTGTTTGCTTTCCACTGCTTTAAAACTATAGCTTATTTATTTGACTTTTATGCAAAAGTATCACTGACTACACTGAATGTATATACAGCCCAAGCTCTCTCATATCTTTCAGCCACATATATGAGAAACAAAGGAAAGGTTTCATTTGATTGTTGTTTGTTTTAAAGGACTCCACTGTTAATCTGCTGCTCCATTAAAATGCTTTTAGCAAAAAAAAAAAAATCTTGGTTAGAAGCCCCGGAAACTAGAAACGTGTGCAAAACATACTTTCAACACTTTCCTCTGTATCACAGAAGCACAGACAAGAGCTCTCTCCTGCCTACTTCAGGTTACAAAGTGACGAAGCTTGAAAGTGTAAAAAGAAATAAAATAAAGAAATGGAGCAAAATATTATTGTTAACTCTGAATTTTTAACAGAAAAAATAGAACAATTCTGTACTTCATTCTCACTTGAAAATGTCAGCTACAAGTGTTTCTTTGTACTGTGTGCCATTTATATCTAAGATAGATCAAGAGAATGTGCTAGTGTTGTCAGGAACAGGGTATTACATTTGGAGGATTCATTCAGAATTGCTTTCAGGCAATGAAAAACTCTTTGCTTTAGACTTCAGAGGCTGAATTTTTACTAGAGAAGAAAAACTTACTGGCCAGTAATAGCTGCATAACTCCAAGTTAATGTCCCTAACAGTGAGGATGTTGAAAGGTCTTCAGATTATGAACTGGTTTACAATTAAGTATGTTCAGACTCTAGTCACATGAAGTAGACCTGTGGGGAGTTGGACTAGATGACCTTTAAAGGCTCCTTCCAACTCTAAGGATTCTATGATTCTATGAACACTAACATCTTTAATATTTTCCAGTAATAAGATAAATGATAATAAATGCAAAATAAAAATCAGAAGCCTGAGCAGACAATCTGCTTTGTTAAACACAATTCATTACAATTTTTACTGAAGACTTTATTCTAGTCAAAAGCCCTTATAAAGCAACACTACTATTTAAGTTTATTGTTCGAAGTCAGGAAACTTGTAAGTTAAATATGAATTAATATTTTCTTTAAGAAAGATTTTAGAAGTGCTTTCATGACTGCTCTGCGCTGGCGAGGCCTCACCTGGAACAATGTCCAGATGAGAAGTCCTCAGTACAGGAGAGACACAGACTTGTTGGAGCAAACCCAGAGGAGGGCCACAAAAATAATCCACAGAATGGAACACCTCTCCTATAAGGACAGGCTGAGAGAGCTGGGGCTGCTCAGCCCAGAGAAGGGAAGGCTCTGAGGACATCTGAGAGCAGCCATTCAGTATCTAAAGGGGAGCTTTAAGAAAGAAGGGGACAGACTCTTTAGCAGGGTGTGCTGTGACAAGACTTGGGGACATGGTTTCAAAGTAAAGAAGGTAGATTTAGATTGGATACAATGAAGAAGCTTTTCTACAGTAAGAGTAGTGAGGCACTGGCACAGGTTGCTCAGAGAAATGGTGTGCGCAGCATCCCTGGAGACATTCAAGGTCAGGCTGGAAGGGCTCTGAGCAGCTGATGGAGCTGTGGGTGTCCCTTTTCATTGCACGGGAGTTGGACTAGATGATCTTTAAGGGTCTCTTCAAATTCAAATGATTCTATGATTCCATGATTCTACGACAATGCTGAATTATCAAACTTTACATTACATGAGAAACTTACATAACCCTCACAATTGACTAAGGAGCAAGAGAATGAAAAACAGCTTGTCTGCCACCTATCTATTGTCACAGAACCACGGCAGTATGTGTTCATGCAAACCTGCAATAAGAAATTACTTCATACTACATTCCACTTGTCTGGTATCTACCAAGAACTACACATAATACAAGGACTTCCCTGAAATGTTAAAAGGAAGGAAAAAAAGAAACAAAACCACCACAGCACACTCCCAGGTGTATGACTGTAACACCACTTCAACCATTCTGACAGTTCATAGCTTCCCTGGATTCCATAGCATTCATCTGTAAGCAGCATTAGGTTAGCAAGACAGAGCTCAACTCAGGTATGCTGCCGGTTAAGCTACCAGGTCCTCAAAAACAGTAAAATCACACATCAAAAAGCAGTAATTAGAACTTCCCACTTAGAGAAGATGAATAAAAACGAAGCAAGAAAACCTCTCCCTTAAAAGCACTATAGTAAATTTTAAGAAAAAAAAAAGAAAGAAAAGAAAACAAAACATCATATTGCTGCTCTATATGAAATAAAAGGGTGCATCACTCAAAAGATCTGTTCTACGTGCTACAAGGGCTGTTCTGCAAGCTCTTAGAATGCTTCTCATGGATCACCTCACCTGCTGACTGGGAATGGAGATTTCCCCTTCAGCTAAACCATGTCCTTTGAGAAATCAGAGGTGAGATCTCTGAAACGTGCAACAGTCCTCACCTATGATTTTTTTAGGTCTTTTCGTGAGAACATCAACAGATTATCCTAAGTCTGAACTAACACCTACAGAGAAAGAAAGAAGCCTACAGATGCAAAGAAAACAAACTTTTAAAGACAGCGTTGGATATAACCAGCCCTTGTTCCCTATATTTGCACACAGACCAAAACAATTAAAGAATGTCACTGACCGTAGTTTAATGCAGAATTCAAAGGAAGTTTGGCACTTCTAGTTTTCTCATAATGACAGCAAAAATGACATAATTTGCTTAATCTGACACTACCACAGAAACCGCAGAATAACACTGCCACCCTGCCCCCAATTTACAAACTTTTATTCTGGAAGGCATACTGGAGCAGCTTATCTACTGACTTAGAGTCTTAAGCAATTTGTTAAGAGCTCGGAAGACACTTTTAAATTGAGGTGAATGCTACACTGTACAGAAGTAGGTAAGCAGAGTACTAACCTAGCTTAAAAGATAACGACATATTTATCCCTTCTCTTCAGTCTTTATAAAGAAAGAAAATATTTTTACCCAAATTAAAAGTGACTTCCAAGAGTCACTTAAGCACAACTTGAAGGAGGGCATGACACACACGCAGGTGCCCGCATTTATCCATCACTCAACTCATTCCCCCTCCGAGCCACTTCAATTTTTGCATTTTAGTGGATGGACACACGTATTTTTTGTTGGTCTTTTGGCTTTAAGCTAGCAGTGTTTTGTTTAAGTGAATAAACGGTAAGCCATATTTATTAATTGGAATGGCTAAGTCATTAGCTTTTTTTATAGTTCCTTAGATTTCCAATCCAGCGTTTTAACAGCGTAAGGATTCTGAAGAATGAAAAAGCTGAATGCAATACCAACTTCCTGTGACAGATGCTGAATAGGGGAACAAAGAAAAGAGTCAGGTGGAAAAAGAAGAATCTTCTTCCCTATGTACATTCTTCTCAGAGAAAAAATAAAATAAAACAAAAAATGAGAAAATGCACAGCAATTCCAACTTACCAAAATTCTCAATTTCACATGAAGTGGAAAAGGCCCAACAACAGAACTAGCAGATAATCCTCTTCCTTCCAAGGAATTAGGAAAATAAATTGGCTCTGAACTCTGTGAGTATTCCCAAGATTTAAGAAGCACCTTTAGACAGGTGATTATTTTAACTTTATTGACAATCCTTAAACAAGAACATATAAACTCACAATGTTTTGTTCACTGATGTTCAACAACAAAGGTAAATCATCTTTCCAACAAAACAAATTTATACCCTTTCAGTAGCAAGCTGTTCCATGCTGACAGATTAAATGTGTCTCAGGTACATAAAATTGCTTTCATGTTTTCAGGTATTATTATGTATTTAAGGGAATTATCCTACGGTATCACTGAAAAAAATATTACTGATAATGGTAAGCTATTTGAGCTACATGCATTTACAGAATCACATCTTTACTCTTAAGACTAAAACACACATCAAAGAAGTGATAAAAGGATTCTAAACAGTTTCACAAGCTGGAAACACTTCTAGCTGCCCCATCTGAAAGCACCTCTGTCAAGTTTCCAGATAAGCTATGCTTTTACAACTGCTAAATGTTTCTCAAATGGAGGGAAAATCCTCAGATATTTTCTACTGAAATTTCTTTAACTTTTACTCATACTAAAATAATAATTCAGTTTAAACCTCTACCAATGTGGCATACCTTACCAAAGGCAGTGGGCATACACATAAAAAAAGAAGCCCAAGTTAATGAAGAATTATCACAGCCAATCACTAATCACTTATAAAAAAAGGGATTAAACTAAATTAAGAGGAGACACATAACTACCACGGCAGTATTGTCTTTCAAGCATATGTTTATAAATAACCCAGCCATCTGGGGTTAGTGACAGTAATAAAATTGGCTTACTAGACAGTAAACTTGCACAACCTGGGCAGAATTTTCAATATGACACAGGTCCCATGTGAAGATACAGCTGAAATATGAAAAGCTCTTTTTGTTTCATGCAAATACTGGAGAGCTCCCCTTAAAATCAGATGGCATTCAGTCCTTTTCTCTCTGATGTACAGTTTAAACACACGCAGATCTGGAAGCCGAGATAGATCACTCTGCTTTAACTTGGCTGAGAACTGAGAACTGGTCCTGCTCTAAATATAAGATTTCTACCAAAAAAAAAAAGAAAAAAAAAAAAGAAAAAAAAACCACCACCAGAATCCAGGTAAACAAACACTGACACCAAGTTGTAACATCTCATGCCACAACACAAAGAAAGATAAGTGGCACAAACAGGTCCTCTGAGGTCTGGCACTCACACAGCCCGCTCAGCTGAACGCACACGCGGAGGCCCCAGCCGGGCTCACAGACACAGCCGAGCGGTGACCTCCCCCGGCGCGCACGCAGGAAGGTGACAGCAGCTCGCGGTGAGGGACACTGCTCCTCGCTTCCCTCCTCAGTCCCACCCCAGGAAGGTGAACCCGGCCGTCACACCGCCCCCCTCCCCGCTTCCATCCCAGCCGGGTGCTGACAGCGGCGGGGCTCAGCCCTCGGACAGAAGGCTGACAGCGGCATCCCGCTCCCTCCGCGGGCAGGCCGGGCCGGGGGCCCTCACACAGACGTTGCCAGCACGAGGCTCTCCGAGCGCCGAGCACCGAGAGGAAAGAAGGAGCCGCCATGCCCCTCCGCCGCCCTGCAGCAATGCGCGGGGCTGCGACGGGTTAACGCCGGAAAGCCGGAGCGAGCCCTCGGCGCGGCGCCCTTCGCCATTTTACCCCCACGCCCATCGCCCTCCTCCCGCCGCGCCGTGACAGGGCAGCCCCCGGCCCCCGCTCCCCCGCTGCGGAGGCAGGGAAAGAGGAAAGCTGCGGTCGTCCTCCTCCTCAGGCCGGCCCAGACCGGCACAGCGGAACGGCTGCGGCACTGTTTTGTTCCGTACCGTAGCTCGCAGCCTCCCAGCTGCCGCCGCCGCCGCCGCCGCCGCCTCCTCCACGCACCTTTTTCTCCTTCTCCTTTCTCTCCCGCCGGCTGCTCACCCCTCCGCGCCGCGCTCCGCCGCGCAGGATGATGCCATCTCACCGCGGCATCGGCGGATCGCGCACGGCACCCCTGCGCGCCCCCGCCGGCCGGACAGCCCCGTGTGCGCGCCCCGCGCCCGGGAGCAGGAACTTGTGGAGCCTCCTCCGCCACCCGGGCCCAGCCAGAGCCGAACAGTGCGCAGCGGCGGTGGGAGGGAGAAAGGAGAGGCTGAAGCGAGGCTCTTCCAAGGGGACAGGGCTTATTGCGAGCGCCTGCCCCGGGCTGAACCAAGTCGGGCGCTGCGGCGGGGAGAGAGCCGGGCGCGCTGAATCAGCCGCTCTGCGCGGGGAGGAGGGGCCGCGCTCTGGGACGGAGGTGGTGTCCGTGCGCAGTGTGCGCGGGCCGGATAAGTGCGGCTGCGATTAAATCGCTTGCCCTGAAAGGGCTCCGGGAGGCGCGGGGCCGGCGCACCCAGCAGCTCTGCGAGCGATAAAGCGGGGGTGGGTGCTCCGGCCGTGATGCTTTGCTGTGTCGGAGCCTCCGGGAACCGCGCGGCTGGGCTCCTTCCCTTCACGTCCCACCTCTCTTCCATCGGAACAGCTCCTCGGGAGCAAGCTCGGAGAGGGAAGGCAGCTGACAGGAGCACCAGAGCAGTGCGAGTTCCCCTCCCCGCACGGCTCCTCGGGCTCTGCGCCGAGCTGGGCGTGAGGCGCCACTGAAGGGCGTTGGGCTGTCCCCAGGGGCCTGCGCTGCCCCCGTGCATGAGACTGAGGGTCAGCGTAGCTTCACACTACATAGCGTACAGCATGCTGCTAACGTGGTGATAACGCAGGCTTCGGGGTGTAAACAAGGCCTCTGAGAATCTGTCACAACACCCAGCGCCACTGTTAATTGTAAAGAACAAAAGCTTGCAGCGTGAGACCCTGAAGTGACTGCCAGCAGTTTTGTTGTTTCTGAGAAACAACATGAGTGCCAACAGCCTGATTTGGGCGTGCGGATTCCTTCAGGAAACAAAAGGGAAGCAAGCAGATAGAAGTTCTACTTTCCAAACTATTCATTCTTTATGCAGGACTTATAGGAGAACCACAAAGTTTGGGGAAAATGGTGTTCTGTAAAGGTAAAGTTTAAGAAGTATCTTAGACTGGGCTTTTCAAAGGGATTGTCCCACTCTGCTCTGCACTTGCCTGGTGCTCCTCATCTCAAGCGCTGGGTGCAGGTATGGGCACCACAATATCAGAGCTATCAGAGGACAGCCAAAGGAGGGCTATGGAGATGGGGAAGGATCTGAGGGCAAGGTGTATGAGGAGTAGCTGAGTTCCCTGGGTGTGCTCAGTGCAGAGCAGAGGAGCTGAGGGGAGGCCTCATGGTGGCTGCAGCTCATCACAGGGAGCAGAGGGCCAGTGCTGAGCTCTGCTCTCTGTGACAGCGACAGGGCGGCCCGAAGGAACAGCATGGAGCTGCGTCAGGGGAGGGGTGGGTGGGGGTTAGGGGCAGGTTCTGCACCAGAGTGTTGGGACCCTAGAGCATGCTCCCAAGGGCAGTGGTCATGGCGCTAGGCTGCCAGAGTTCAAGAGTGTGGACAGAGCTCTCAGAGGAGTTGGACTCAATGATCTTTGTGGGTCCCTTTCAACTCAGGATATTCTATGATTCTGTGATCTTCTTTTCACTGGTACAACTCCCTGGAAACTGAAGTAGTTTGAGTTTTTGCACACTGCAGTTGTAACAGGAGATGCAATCTGCAGACTGGCAATGTTCATCATGAGCAAAGTTTTGCAGTTTTCAGATGTACAGAATTCAATAAATACTGTTTTACGTTCATGAACTAAATATTACATTCAAGGAAAACTACAGTATTGCTTCTGTTCTGAGCCCCAGATTAGGTACTAACTTACTCTAACAAACTACTTTTATAATCCTTCAGAGTCTGCTAGTAAGTTCCACCTATCTTTCCCACTTATTTTTTGTTTGATCTGATGTAAAGCAGTCTAATTGAAACCTAGAGTAAAAATGCCAGTACACTTAGGTAGCAATAATTTTAATGGGTAAAAAAATACATTGAGGAGCTTTTCATTGGATGCAGCATTGCATTCTCAGCAGCACAGGAGAAGTAAAGGGAACAGCACCATTTATATCTGTGTACATATGCTATTAATTTCTCCGCTTCTGAGATTCTCCTCTTCCTAGGCTTTGCTTGTTAGTCATGTTAATAACCTGATGCTGACATTTCATTAAAAGTATGAGCATTATAATTTCAAGATAGTCTACATGTATAAAAATACAAAGCACTTCCTTTTTGCTTCATGAAGTATGAAAAGTGTAGTGGCTTGAGACAATACTCTGTATACAAGTTGTGGTCTTCTCTGGCTTGCTTCCTCATTGTTTCAAAAGAAGCTTTGTCGTACATTTGTCTCACCCTGTGTAACAGTGACATTCCAAGGATTATTCTCTCTTAAAAAGGCATTTGATACCCTTACAAAAGCAAAATGTCACAAATCTATTAATGTTACAATTTTGGTTTTAAATGTCTTATAAAACCTCAAGATTCTTCAACTTTTTGAATTTTTCCAGTTTTAAGACCAGTAGGTAATAGAAATATATGCACAATGCTCATAATTGATACATGGAAGTCACTGAAAACATTTAAAATATACTTAAGAGCTATGCTTGTTAAGAAACACAAAGTATAAGCATAGCTTTCTTCATTTTGCAGATAATGACCTTTTTTTTTTCCTACTGTGCTGCGGCCAGTAAAGATTATGGTTTCTATCACACAGTGCTGAAGGCATGGGAGGAATGAATGCTGCTTCAATTGCTTTTGTGCCTTAAAGCTCTGCACTTTAGGGGTTGAAATACATAAGCCTTATCAAAACATAAATAAACCAAAGTTTGACCTTTACAAATAAGTCTGCATGAAGATTTATTTAAAATACAATATAGAAGTCATTTGTACGCAGTATTCTTGATAGTCATTTATGAGTCCATTGAAAGTATTATTACTGTGTCTCCTTGGGTGTATTTCTGCAATTTGTTTTCCTTGCAAAGTCAGGAGAGTAACGGAAAAGTCAAATTCATAATAGATATCTACAAAATAGACTCCAACATACACTGGTTTTATTCATAAATGTTTTTAGATCTTTTCTGACACGGTTGAACAGTTGGTATATTTAATAGGCTTGGATTTTTGATTTTTTTTTCAAAATCTAGGTTATAGAAGATGAGCTTGGAGTTGTGTCTTTCCTCTTCAGTGAACTTAAGAAGTTTGGGATCCAGACAGTAGTTAGTATATCATCTGAAATCTGTGGTGGGCTGGATCAGAGAGAAATGGTTAGGGTATACCCAATATACAAATGTCTGAAATCAACATGAAGTACAGAAGTTACTGTAAGGACAGAAGCAGAGGGAAACGTAACAGCAGGGATCACCAGACCTACAATGTAGAGAACTTGGGACCTAGGGAATCTGTGTTTTGTGCCCTCCTCAGCTGCAGGAACCCAAACCAACCACAAGACCTGCTCTTGCGCCGTCTCTTTGCAGCTTCACAAAGGCATGCTGTAGTAGTGCAAGACTACAGTTAGGGAACTTAGCTAGAACAGCTGGAAAGTTTTAGGTTTTGGTCCTTCTTCCCAACAGTATTCAGACATAACCAATGGCTTTTCAATGCACAATATTGGCTCCTGTTCCAGAACCATAAATACTCCCTGTAACAACTGAATGTCTGCACTGTTGGCACACTGTCAGTCTCCTCATATTTCTCTTTCTGATTCCGTGCTTGTTACAATCTGAAAGTAGAGTGTATGTTATTATCCAAAAGTAGTATATTTATATACATATTTATATAAAATGTATCTTGAACATATGAAAATATCTTATTTATATGGCAAATAAGGGACAGGGTTTTCTTCCAATGGTAGTATATATTTTTCGACATTATGCTGGAAGTAGAATTCTATGTTAATCATTCTTACTGCATATTTTTAAAGTTTCTAGTCTTAGAATGGTTAGGGGTATTGGGTACAGTACCTTCCAGTTATCTACTCTTTCATATCTCCTCCCATCTTTCTGAGGTATGCATATGTTGCTTCATATTTGAGGTATGAAATACAGGTTCTACTGTTAAGTACACAATATCTGACACAATAAGGCTATCTAGTCTGTGATCCCTGATGCCTAGCAAGAATTTGCTGATTGATTGCGTAAAAATGATTCAGTTTTTTAAGCAGCATTGTGGAGAAATTAAAAAATGACAAATTGCAAAGACCTGATTCCAGTTCATAAAAATCAGTAAAATTGTTTGGCTCTGCTCTTAGACAATATTAGTTTCTTTACCTAGAAATTTGGAAATAAAATGAGAAACTTTTTCCTGTGCGTGGACCAAAAGAAGTTAATCCAAAAGTTGTACTTGCAGAGGATGAAAGGACTCAGAGGGGTAAAAAACATTGATTTTCATCTACAGTTCCATAAAGTGTAGGTTCCCCTATATACAAGCATCTTCTGATCTTTTGAGAGTACATTTCAATACCATGACATTTTCTTTTTTTCAAAGCTGTTATTTATCCTTGAGGCACTGGGGAACCAACAATAAATTTATTACTTTTTTCATGTAAGCATAGAGTTTTGTGTGCCAAATCCTAAAAATCAATGGAAACAACTTGTGAAAGTGTTCTTTCTGGTGGGCTATCTCTTTGCATTGTAGAACATAAGACTTTGTGAAAATAAATTATTTACAAACCAGTACATCTCATCTCCCATTGTAAGGAACATACCCATTTGCTTTGTTTTAAATCTCTTACTGCAAAGTCTACTCTAAACTTAGAAAAACAAATTTTACATGAACATGTTTGAGATGCAGACAAAGCATATAGTATCTTTTTATCAAGTGCTCTTTTCACACTGGCAATAGTGTGAAATTTACTAATATGAATTTACTTCTCTTAAAATTGTAGCAGAAAAATTTTGATCCTCTGTTTGACATCCTTGCCTAATGGCAGGATTGCTGTTCTGAAGCCTGTCTGCACTTCTGGCTTAGAAGCAGGGCTCAGATTGGGTGAGGTTGGGAGCAGATAATTAGCAAGTTGGGTGTTGCTTAAATGTCTGATAAGTCAGATAATGGCAAATGAGGGACTCTACCCATAGTTTATGGAAGTAAGTGGTATACAACAGCAGAGTGGGGGTGTGTAACGGGCCAGTGTGGAGCTGTCGGAAGGAAGGGAATAGTGCTGTCCAGAAGGCATGAGGTATAAGGGGGCATTTAAGTAAGGGGACAGGAATAGTTTGTTTTGTTATATTCATATTTCAGTAGCTAGAATTTGTGTTTGTTTCTTTCATCCCCAGCAAATGGACAATGAGTTTTGGAAAAATAAATTCAGAGTATGGAAAATAATGTCAGTGTCACTCTCTGTAGAAGCAAGATCAATGTTGAGTGCACCTGTCTTCACTGATCAAATACCTCTACACCTTCATAATGAGTTTAATTCAGTAGCCAGCTTCAAATGTATCTTCAAAGACTGTTAAATTCCTACAAACTTGGAGAAAATAGAAGGCAGATTATAGTAGAAACTTTCTGAAGATGTCTTTTGGAAGGGCTTTTGGAAGAAAGGAAAAGCTGCATCATTGAATTGCACATTATTAACCATTGAAGAATGGGGAGCAGAAAGAAACATTAAACAAGAAGCCAGCCAGAATAAAAATTTGGATAAATTTTGAGTCTTCATTTGTATTTGTCTGTAGTAGAAAGCCATTCTGACTACTTTGGCACAATAAGCACAAGATGGTCTCTCAGATTGTTTTTTTGGGGGCGGGTGGGTGCTTTTTTCTTTTCTTTCCTCACGGCTTAAGTGATCCTTCAGTTACAAAGACTGACAAATATAGTGTGCTTCAAGCTTCTGTTTGTTGTAAAAAAACTGTATGAGCTTTTTCCTTTATTGAGCTCTTTAAGTAGCAGAACCAAAAATTCTCAGGTGAGCATAATTTGTGTTTGTCTACTGTGAGTGCATGACCTAAGTGAACCATCAGTTTGAGCTGCAAGTTTCCTGATCCTTTCCTGAGCATTAATCAGAAAAACTAAGAAATCTAAATCTTCAGCTCTGGTATTTTCTGAGATTTAACTATCTATTTTGTTCTCTAAACATTACAGTGTTTTTTTTATATGTTCATAGTTCTTTCAGAGCTGAATTGTCTCTCTTCTTTTGATACAAAACTTGCATGTTGCATTTCTGTACAGAACTCTTGCTAAGACTTTCTTTTCTTCTAAGGAAAACCTCAGTTTTCTCCAAACCTGCCTCTCTGACCTTTCTTGGATCCTTAACTTCAAGTCCTTTTTTCCTTATGTACTCCTTTAGTTTCTGAAAACCATCTCTTCTTTTCCTGAACTGGAGATAAGACTCAGGCCAACATACAGTATATACGTCAGTAAATAAAGTACTCTTCAGTTCCAGTGTGTTCCAATACGACAGCTTTGATATTTTAGTGGGGTTTTGTTGTTGTTGCTTGTTTGTTTTATCAAGTACTTGCAGTGTAGTACTGTTATATTTCTTTATGTGTAATTCCAATGTTTAAGGTATGTGCATTTTAATTTTAAGGCAATACACACCTATGATAGAACATAGTAATCTTGGTGAACAGATCCTCGCATGACTATTTAAATAGACTAGAGAACGTTTAACTCAGAAATTTCTATACCCCTTTAAGCTTTCCTATTATTCTGTTTTCCTGCAGCTACAAGATATTGTCCCCAGACTGTACTTAAAGGTTCACTAGCAATCTGTGCATGTTTCACATTTTAAAGTGAGATATAAAATTTATACTCATGTATACTTAATTTGCTATTTAAAATCTTTTAGACTCAAAGGGAATAAGAATATTTATAAATGGTTATTTTTAAAACTTATGACTTATACAGGAGTGTTTCAACCGTTTAAATATTAATGTGGAAAAACACTTGCATATTCACCATAGAAATCAATGTACTGTTGCTCTTTGAAAGCATTTAAAATGCATTTTAGTTTTACTTTCACATTCTGCATATTCAGTTTAAAATGTAGAATTTGTTAGCACAAATCTGACAGGTGGACAAAAGACAAATTTGAAGTAGAGGCTTCTTCACTGTTTTTATCTTCTGCATTCACCTGGATGACACCAGTGGCTTTGGAAGGACGGTTTGTTGTATGATCACTAAAATATTGGCAATATCACAAGTAAAATGGGAAATGGCTTTAAACTGGAAGAAGGTAGATTTAGACTAGATATCAGGAAGAAATTCTTTACCATGAGGGTGGTGAGACACTGCAACAGGTTGCCCAGCAAGGCTGTGAATGCCCCCTCCCTGGAAGCACTCAAGGCCAGGCTGGATGGGGCTTTCAGCATCGTGGTCTAGAGAGAGGTGTCCCTGCCTATAGCAGGGGGTTGGAACTAGGTGATCTTAAAGGTCCCTTCCAGCCCAAACCACTCTATGATTCTGTGATTCAGTGAATTCCAAGTACTGTTTCCTGCTGTACTGTCAGATATTATAGATATCATGGACAAAAGTGAGCTTCAAATGAAAGCCCAATAATTTTTGTTTAGAAAATCCAAATTAATCCATAGCTCTTTCTCTGTGTGATGTGAGATTTCATAGACAAGACTTTCTTCAGAATTTTCAAGAGTATAGATTCCTATATCCTAAAGTGTTTGGAAAACATGTGGGAGCTAACCTCAAGTAGATTTGTTTTATTGTGTGTTTAAAGGACACTTTACTAAGAACTGAGTGGATTATAAAACTGATACTCAGAGTGAGATACTCTGTACAGAAAGACTGCTTTATGAATACAGACTCCAGGTTGGTTCTTATTTTCAGAAAACAGTACTACTCACCAGCTATCTTACCTTCATGGGCTGATTGGTAGGAGGGAAACTGACAAAAAGTTGAGAAAGAGAAAGGTGGGAGAAGATGGATCATATGGAATAACAGAAATCTTCAAAGTTTCTGTTATTATTGTAGGCAATGAAGCATGCAATATAGCTGGTGCATTGTTCTTTTAAAGATTTTTCTTTTCTCCTCTAGAACTAAAAGACAATTAATACTTTGGTACTCATGAAGGACTGGTTAACTAGAGGGAGTTTACATGTAATTTGTAATTACATGTAATTTGTTAACTTTAAGAAATATTAGTTAAAATAATAATAATTTCGGAACCCCATAGATATGACTTGTTCTCAGCTCTTTTCCAGAAATTTATTAAGAACAAAGGTATGTTGTCTAATGTAACTTTTCAGACTGTTCATTACTGCACAATTGTCAAAAACATTTTTCTGTCAATAATGGATTTGCAGTGGTGTTTCTTAATAAAAACTATCAGTTAATCAGCAGTTTATTTGAAAATGCTGCTGTTCTGTCTACCTATGATAATATTAGAATGTCAGTTAGGAAGGCCAATGTCCCCATGGTACAGGTTTTATTATGAAAATGAAAAACTATGTCTGGGGCGAGAGAGTTAACTTGTTTTTCTCAAATGTAAAAGTCTTGTTTTTTCCTCTCCTTCCCAGGATGTATCACATTAAGATTGATAGTGAACATGTTAGTCCACACGTTTTCAGGGAAATCACAGACCAAGCCTGTTGATTTGTCTTGGGATACGAGATTATTTTCATATCTATTTTATGAAAATAAACTGGAAGAAAGGAAAGAAATAACGAAAGTGTAACTAAGTGAAACAGGAAAGATAAAATATTCACGTATCAACCAAGTGAGAACTCTCATAATTTTGGACAGTACAGTTTTTTAATAGTTACTTGCCTTGAACTTGAGTGATTTAAAGGTTAAAGGCCAGCCACAGTTTGAAAGGGAAACAATAAGAAGAGCAGAAGGAAGTGGAGATAGTTAAGCATAAGTAATATCCTTCTAAGGCAGACATGATCCAAACCTATTCTGAAATAGTTTGTTCATAGCAAACGACTGCTTGAGCTTTCTGCAAGCTGTGGCAATCTCTTTGTGTTCAATTACATTAGCATTTTGGTATAACTGAACCAGATTTCTTCCCTAAGACACTGTGCACGGTAGTGTTCTACACACTAGGACTTGCTGTTTCAACACTATTACTTTTCTTTTTTCAACAGCTGCGTTTGCTGCACTACCAGTGGTCAAATAGCTAACATAAGCCTTGGAAAATAGCGGTAAGATGTCGTAATTCCATCTTTACTCAATCTAGATTACTTTGTAACAGAGATGAGAGGGCATTATGTTTTATAAAACAAAGCTTGAAAATACAGATTTAGTGTAAAAGTTAAAAATCATGTTTATTTTAAAGGATTCTAGTTTCACTATTGTTTTTTGATACACTGAAATACCTGCAAATAAATAATTGATAACAATACTGAGATGTAAGCAACGTTTTTTTTGTTATGACCAACATAACTAAGAATGCTAGATAGGCTCTAATCAGGAGAATAAAATCAGATTACTTTCTGAAAGAGTTTTATAACCATTAGTAAGAGGAGTTGACTCCTTGTCCCAAGATTATCAGTTATTAACATCTCTTCTAGTCTTCAACGTTGTCGGTTTTTCAATTATTTAAGGGCTGTCTCTTGCACTGCTGGCCTGGAAGGCCTTTGTGAGTTTAATATCTTTTTTTCTGCATGGTTTAATGCAAAATGTGCCATTTAGAATTCCTTTTTTTTTTTTGTTGTTGTGCTGGATTTTGTTGTTGTTTTATTTTTCTTTTATATATCTTTGCTGTTCACGTATCTGTCAAAGTTCATTTAGACAGTAAAGGCATGACATATGATAAATTTAATTATTCATTCGTTTTGAATGGGAGTAAGACATCCTGGAAGCAGCTTATTAATTAACTTTATGTAGCTTGCAGCTTGGAAGAAAGCAGGAACAAGATATTGTATTAATGTGGCAAAAAGCAACCCTAATTGTTTTTCTTATTATTGGTAATGATAACTCATATCTAGGCTACTAAATACATGAATATAGGAAGTAGCCATTCTTTACCATTGTCTCAAGAAGACAAAAAGTGTTTTAGATTTTGTTCTGCAGCTTAAGTTTGATCTTGACAAGGGGTTTTCTTTCCACAGAACAAGTTTTTCTTCTGCTGACCAACAGTTTGGCTATTATCTAGTCTTCTTTCTGAGATAGGATCCCTTCATCGTTGAACATTTTTTTTACATTAATATTGTAATAGCCTGCCTGACAGTGGAGAGTGGGCAGATATTAATGTATAAATGGGCACCATGAATGTATAAAAATATACATGTCCATTTCAAATAGCTAAAACTCCCATTAAGTTGGTGGATTTCATCAGTAACAGAGAACTGATAGATTATTTTCTGAAATATTGGCATATTATGCTAAGATTCATAAGTCACTGTGTTACAGAAAGAGAAGCCATTGAACTGAGCATGAGCATCAATTTCCTTAGCCAATGAAAAACTGCTCCCAACATATCTAGAAAAAATATGGCTTCATTTGCCCTACACTTTATCTTTTAAAAATCAGTCTATTGCGGATAGTATTAGCTTTGTAGATGTTAGCAAATACTTCTTAAAAAACAGCTTTTTTTTTTTGTTTCCCCCCCCCCCAGGTTCAGAAATGGTACTTAAAAAAAAATACAATGCTGTCTTCAAACAGGATTTCTGTAGAGTTGGACACTCTATGTTGACTTCAGAATACCAAAAGATTATGTGATTTTATTTTCTTAGGCTTATGGCAGCTTTTGATATCGGTCTGTATATTTCTGATTCCTGATTTTGTAAAGACAGACTGGCTGTTTTTCTTTCACCGGAACTCGATCATTGTCCCCATTTTGTCTGCTGTCTGGCTTTGCCAAAATATGTCAACTATTTGCTCTGTTTGTGACTTCAAATAGCATCTGAATAACAATTAGACTTTGTTTTCCATTAGCCTTCAGTAGGTGATAGAACTCTTTTCAGATACTTGCATTTCCAAAAGGTTTTGTTGATTTTTCTTGACATTTATCTTGTGTATGCTGTAAGTGCCCAAACTGAAATGTTTTGAGAGAGTTTTTAATATTCATCATTCTCAATAATGTGCCTGGTGCTTTGCCCGAAACTAATCTGAATTGTTGCACTTCAGAAGATGTGTACTAATGAGAAAAAGTCCAGAGTAAACCAGGAGATTTTATCAGGCATCCAGAAAATGTCGTCTACAAGGAAAGACTACGTTTAGGTTCCTTAGCACAATGAAAGAGCAAACAGTCTTCTTTAGGGCATTCTTAGATGGTAATTTGACAACTCGTGATGGAGGGAGGAGTATGGGAACAGTGCATTATTGGTAAGATTATCTGGGAAATAAATCTTTTAAAATGAATCTTCTGATGGAAATGCTGGGCTAGGCCGTGAGAAATGTGTGTTCAGTTTTCATCTCTTTTGCCAAAGCAGCCTTGGGAAATCACTTTCTTCTTTGATCCGCTAGCACAAACGTGTTAATATTTTTCCACTCCATGTTGTTTATAGGGCTTAAACCAATTAGGACTTTGGCATTGAAAACAGAACTCTGGCATGCTTGAAGCTTTTGATTCTAAAATTGCTTCAAGCAAAAGTTGTTCAGCCTCTGATTCTTCAAAATGTCTGAATTCACCTGTTATTTGATTCCAGGGTTTTCTAGTTTGCTGGTTTTCTGTCTGCCTGTTGCTCAGAATTGTTTCAGTTGGAACAAGTTAGTGACTAGGTCTTGCTTAAACTCAGCAGCAAGAGCTGATGCAATACCAAGTTGTTTCTTGTCATTCCAAGTCACTCTGTACACATTCAAGAAGTCCAGAGACCTAAAATCTGTTGGCTGCAGGGCCCATTTTCATCTGAGTTCCAATGTCTGAGTCCTGCAAGTTCATGCCTTAAAATTATGCTGCTTAGAATATTTCATTACCCTGGATTGTTCAGCAGCCAGCCAGAACTATTTCAACTGTTTTACTGTTGAATATAAAGAAGAGTTCTGGCAGCAGAGACCAAGACCAAGTTCTTCTCCCTGTGGAGGGCTTTAATTGAGAAGTTAATGCAGTTGTTGGCATCTATACCTTGGAGCAGCCTCTAGATTCTGATTAGCTTTAGATACCTTTTCCAGCATTGAATTGCCCACTTTTGCTTCTGCAAAATATAGATATGCACTGTGCTTAGCATTTGCTGTTGATCAACAATATCTGTCTCTTTGCTCAGTGTACACGATCCATTTTGAGTTGCTTGAGCAGTCCAGACAGTGCATGGGAAGAAAAAAAAATCTTATTGTTACCACATCCAGTGAAGTGGCCATGTACCTTACAGTCTTTCAGTATTTAGTCCTTTGATTGAGTATTCTGATAGTGGGTGAGGGACCTCATTATCTTGATTAAGAGCTACAGATATTGCAGTTCAAATTAAAATATATCTACATATTGTAAGTAAAATCAAGGAGCAGAACACTCCTTGTGAAACCTCCTGTATTTTAATTGTTATCACTTCATTATAATACAGGTAAATAATATTTTTTGAGTATGTTTTGTCTGTAGCATTTTGGAGGCTCATTACTGATAGGGAGCTGTGCTGTTGTTTTTATTCTCAAAGAAAACAAAGCCTAGAATTAAAAAATATTGCAATACTTTAAATCTGCTAGAAAGCAGAGAGCTGGGTCAACTTTGTCTTCTATCAGCATCTGAAATGGTACATTCCACATATTGTCCAGCTCAACACATAAACAAACGCAGCAGCTTGCTAAAACTGAACCTAACCATTAGTATAGCAACAGTGGTTATGAGTATACCTGCATGGCTTTGCATAACCCAATCTAGTGGGACGCATCCTTGCTCACAGTAGAAGGGTTGGAGACAGGTGAACTTTAAGGTCCCTTCCAACCCCAAACTGATACATGGCTTGGTTATTGTCTCTACTTTAAAATCCTCCTCTCACTTTCCCAGTGTGTGTAGCTATGGTTACAAATAACTGCAGTAACTTCTCCAGCATTGGAAATCTTATTTAAAACTGTTGAGATATTAAGCCATATCTGTTTATTTTGCACAGAAAAGTGGTGTTCTGTTATTCTGAGCTGCCATTCACAAAATTTGTTATTTTTCATAATATGGGAATTCAAGAATTGTCCTGCTTCCAAGCAACAATAGAAACATCAGATGAGCTTAATTTGCCTAGCGAGCGGTTTTGTTTTGTCTCCTGCAAGGGTAAGTTGTCTCAGATACCATTCATTGGATGGTATTTAAGAACAATACAGATATTCCTATTTTCCTTTGGAACTGGAAGTCCAGAATGGCTATAAAGAGGCTTCTGATATTAGTCCTCTATGCAGTTGCTTGAGTAAGGTAGCGCATATTTTTTGTTTGTTTCTTGAGATCATCAAAGCAGCATGTGATCCACTCAGACAATTTCAGTCAATAACGGCCACTAGTAAACTGCACTTAACACCTGCAGTTGGCTTTGTGTTTTATTCTAGTATTGGTAGTGTTCTTATAAAACTAAAATTTAAATATCCCAAGCCTGAAAATGTATGTGACATTCATAAAATTGTTCCACTGAATATGGAATACAGCAGCTTGCTTCGCACTTAATTCACACGAGAAAAAACTTCCTAGTTTTTTTATTTCCTGTTTATTATCATGTTTTCGTGCTAGGTCTCGAATCCAGTTCAGGGTCGTTAGAGTTCATGCTACTCTGAGCTGTTGAGCAAATAGCTGTAATCTGTTTCAGTAACTTAACTGTTTCCAGAGTTATTTCCAAGGAACCCAAAGCTGCTTATTAAGGACAAGACTGGACAGCTAGATGGAATGTTTGTTCAAGGTCTGGCCCACACCTTTTGAAGACTTTTGCAATAAGACGTTTGATTTGCTGAGAGACACTTAGATAAAATAGTATTTAGTGCACATGTGATTAGATTGAGTAGGTCTGACTGGAAAGGCAGGCATTTTGATCAATGCATTAATACTTTTGGCAAGAGTTTGTTTAAATACAAAACTTGCCTTGTTCTTTGGTAAGAATAAGGTGATTAACTGCAAAATGCTTCTTACCTGCTGTGATTGAGTAGCAGAAACTGATCTAAAAACAATGGGAGGAAAAATCTACACTGATATGATTACTTTTAGGCTGATAACCACTGTTCGAGAGTGGAAGTTGTGGAAGTTGCTCTTTTTAAGAAAGAATGTTAAATCTCACACATTGAAACAGTAGATTCTGTGTAAGAATGAAAGAAATTCACTAGTGTCTTTCCTGGTGGTTGCAGTTGGGTCTCACCTGTCTCAAAGGGGGAAACTAGGATCCTAGCTCAGGAGATGGCAGGGCTTGTTGAGGTAGCTCTAAACTAGGTGTGAATGGGAAAGGGATAAAACTAGGCCTGCTAGAGATGAGCCTCAGGGAACAGCCAGGGGAGAGACAAATGTCTCCACTGAAGTGCATCTACAACAGTACTTGCAGAATAGGCAACAAACAGGAGCAATCGTGCACCAGACAAGCTATGACTTAGTTGCCATTACTGAAACAGGGTGGGATCACTCCCACGACCGAAGTGCTGCAGTGGATGGCTATAAGCTCTTCAGACGGGGTAGGCAAGGATGGAGGGGTGGTGGCGTGGCTCTCTGTGCTAGAGAGTGTTTCGATATTGAGCTCAGGGCTTGTAATAGTAAGGTTGAGTCTCTATGGGTAAGGATCAGGGGAAAGGCCAACAGGGCTGACATCCTGGTGGGGATCTGCTGTAGATCACCTAACAATGATGAGGCATTCCATGAGCAGCTGGCAGAAGTTGTGTGATCACCAGCCCTAGTTCTCATGGAGGATTTCAGCTTTCCTGATATGTGGTGGAAATGCAGTGCAGCACAGAAGAAACAGTCTAGGAGGCTTCTAGAATGTGTGGAAGATAACCTCCTGATGAAGCTGGTAAGAGAGATGCACCTCAAGTAGTGTGTTCAGTTTTGGGCACTTCACACTACAAGAAAGACACCGAGGCCCTGGAGCATGTCCAGAGAAGGGCAATGAAGCTGATCAAGGATCTGGAACACAGATCTTTTGAAGAGTAGCTGTTGGAACTGGGATTGTTCATTCTGGAGAAGAGGAACCTCAGGGGAGACCTTATCACTCTTGACAACTGCCTGAAAGGAGGCTGCCATGAGGTGGGGGTTGGCCTCTTCTTCTGGGTAGCTAATGGTAGGACAAGAGGGAATGGTCTCAAGTTGTATCAGGGGATGTTCAGGTTGGCTATTAGGAAAAATCTCATCTCAGAAGTAGTGGTGAGATATTGGAACGGGCTGCTCAGGGAAGTGGTGGAGTCTCCATCCCTAGTGATTTTCAAGAAACGTTTAGATATTGTACTGAGGGACATAGTTTAGTGGGCAAAATTGGAGGTAGGAGGACAGCTGGACTAGATGATCTTAGAGGTCTTTTCCAACCTTGGTGATTCTATGATTCTATAAATGAAGCTGTGATATGTAAGCTATGACATGACATTATGCAGCTGCATTTACTAGCGTACTTTACTAGCAATAGCTTCCACTGTTTGATTTCCACATGCTTATGTTAATCAAAATGAGGAGGCTTCATGTGGTTGGCTCCCAGTATAATAATTTGAATAGATCTGTTTAATTAGTCAGACACTCAAACTGCTGAAACCTCAAAGAGCTCTTAAAATAGATCATGAAGACCAGAGAGTGGAGTTAGTGATAATAGTGATGGCAGAACTTTTCAGCTTCTGCCAACCAGGAGTGTTATTGAAATGTGCTCAAAGAAGTTGGTATTATCTGCCATCAACAAACTTACATGTCAGGTTTCTAAGAAAATGTTATTGTCAATCAGTACTTTGCAACCTGTACTGGGCACAGTGACACATGCTGGTTAAGCACTTCACACGGCAGTTCTTTGCAGCCTGGCTGCTGCAGTTGAACACTCTGGGCAGTTCTAAGAACAGATGCAGATTTTTTTCATATTTTTTTTCATAAACAGCTTGCAGAGACACAGCAGCATACTCACCCAGAGGTTCTAACTCTGCTCCCACGGAATACTCTAAGAATATTGTCATTTTTTTTTTCCATTGGTGGACTATGAATTACAGCAGCTTTCACTGTACTTTTATGTACTTTTAAAAATAATTTGTTGAATTTTTAAGCAAGAAAATAATATAACATACTGTTTAGGGTAATTTGAAGTTTGTTAGTGGTTTTCATACATCTACAAAAGTCATAATGTTTGCTATAAATAAGCTTAATCTGTTTTGTTTGGGTTCCATTTGTTTCTATGCATTTATAACAGTGTTGGTACTCCCCATGTAGCAAATGATAGATAAATACACTTTAGTTTTGTAACAGCTAGATGATTCAATTCTGTATACAAGGTATGTATATATTAAGTAAGGCATTTCTGTCAAAACTCCATTACAATCTGCTTGACTGGGGAGAAGCTTTTTAAAAGAATGATTTGAACTTTTTGAGTTTTCATAATTTTTTACCTAGGGCAGAGTTTATGTGGCCTCCTTGTCTGCTTCACCCAGAGAAAAGACAGCTTTTGTCCCCAGACTCTGGCATGCTCAAGTTTGTTTGGCTTTGGGGTTTTTTTTTGGAGTTTGTTTTTTTTGTTGTTGCTGTTTGTTTGTTTGTTTGTTTTGGTTTTTTTGGTTAATGCATTTAGAGGTTGTAAACACTGCTCATGTAGGGCTTGACTGAATTCTACCTAACTACTGCTATAGGCATAAACAATTTTAATGAGTTTAGATCTGGCCTGTAACTATTTCAGTAATTTCTTTTGCCTTTTGTGCTCTGAAGTATTAAGAGAATGCAATACTTGTACCAAAGAAGTGGTGATTTAAATCAGTTTAGTTGAAAATGCATAAACTTTGCTTTGTTTGATTTTAATGAATTTTATTTAAAATCTTTTGAACACATTGCATTGCAACATTTTTTTAATTTCCTTTACAGTGATTGACTGAGTCTTGGCTCCCACACTTTCTAGTTGGTGTGAGTCTCAACAGAAAATGCTGATGTGCATTTGTGTGTAAGCGTACGTGCATGTACAGAAGTTTCAGAGAACAACATTGCACAAAATGAATAAAAATTGCAGTACATACTTTTAAAATAATCCTAACAAGATAAGAACATTTAAGTTTTATAATTTGGAAAACAAGAAACATGGCCATAATTTTATCCAAGACCTTGCAACTGCTTCCTGCTACTTTTCAAGCTCAGTCTGAGTTGCTGCTACATGCATGTTAGAAGCAACAAGTTAGAACACATAGAAAACTGTTGCTTTGTATGGTATTTTTCTCAACTGCACTGTGCCACTGCTAGACGTCAGTGTTAAGATAAAGCAAAGCAAGATCTCAGGAAGATTTGTAGTGACAGCAGATTCTGGTGACAACAGATTCGACCATCCCCATGGTGGATGCCACACCTGGGTATAAAAACAGTATTGAACAGATATTCTGGGATAATCACTTTTTTACGAGGCTGTACTTTAAAATTCTTGTCGAGGTTAGTGCCTCAGGCCTTTCTTGTCCAAGAGGCTCAAAACTTTAAATTTTCATTTTAGCAGATAAGTTACGCTATAAAAATGGCACCTGTCAATAGACTTGTGACAAATTTATTGCAATTATCTGTTGCAAAATGACAGATAAATTCCCTTTTTTTCCTTTTTTTTTTTCTTTATATGCCTGCAGAAGCCCAAAGCTAATGGAGGGAAAGGATGTTCATTTCCTGGCTTGCACACTAAAATGGGATTGCCAATGAACACGTTCAGTATCTGGGAGATGTTTGCATTAACACTGACAGATAGTCAAATGTTTCTCAGTGTGTGTCATCAATATGAAAACTTTTACCTGGGATCTTTGGGAGATTTGTCTTGCTTTTTGACTTGTTTTTCTCTTTGTCAATCAGGAGATATCTAAATATATTTAATAATTTTCTGTGTTTGAGATCAGTTTCTGTGTCATATAAACTGTTGACTGTCTTATATATGCTATTGCCATTTCTTTCCCGTGATTTTTATTGCACCATTTATCCAGCAGTTGTCTAGCACATCACTGGACTTTGTCTTATCACTTGTTTAAACCTTTATATTAATTTTCATGTTAGCAGCTTTATAATTCCGATGCAAGTGTAATTGATGGCCAGCTATCCTTCTGTTCGTGTACTTTGGATCTGCTGTTTTGGCCTTAAGCAGAATAGTTGAAAAGTTAAATATACTGTGTAACTTAGGCATACTTATTAAAAATTGAATGCCTCACATTGAAAGAAAACAAAGTTGCATAATATTAGCTTTAATATACATAAATGTTCAGAATAGGCCAAATAAGGGATTATTTTTAAAGTTATGCTGGAACAGGTAGAAACAGAATAAGAGAGTCTCTATCATTGTCAACTGACTATAGGTCCAGATCGAGTCTTAAGACCATATTCTGATATCATTCATCCTATAAACATTCTGTTTCTAGCATGGACACAAATGCTCATTTCTGCAGAAAGGAGGGATTGTTCAGGGGAAGTGCTTCAAACACTGCAGTCCTGTCGATATACAGTGTTGCTCACGTCTGTTTGTGAGCAGATGGCAAGACTTCAAGCCTGAGCAACAGCAAACGATGAGAATGAAAGGTTCATAAAGATCAGAGCTCAGCAGAAGATTGATCCTGGTTCTGTTTTTCATCTGTCACTGAAGATCCAGGCAGAGGGGCATAGTCATGATAACCATATTGAACAAACTTGCCTGGAATGGCTTAGCCATTTCAGAGCGTGAACACAACATGCTGTTGAGAATTGCAAGGAAGAACAAGAAAAATAGCTCATTGTCTCATGTTCCCCTATTCAACAAATTGAGAGATCATTAGTAAGTAAATGATGCTTGCAACAGTGATTCTGTGATCTAGATTTTCCCAACAGGTATTGTTAGAGATTATCTATGATCATATATTTTTGTATGTGAGATAGATAGATAGATAGATAGACATACACTAGTATGGAGACTAATTTGTTAATGAGAGCAATTTAAATTATACTGTCTGTAGAAAAATCTGAATTTATGAGGACTTGTAACTCTGACATTCCAGTTCCCGTTTTAGTCTGTTGATTCTGTTGCTTATTCTTAAATGAAATGTAACCAATGCCTAGTACATCTGTCCTTACTTAGCAAGTACCTAGAAAGTTGGTTTGAATAAGATCCAATCAATACTGATGCTGTCCTTTCCATAGTCTGAAGAACCATCCTGTTGTCAACATAATCGTGTAAGCTGCAACTCCTCCTTTCTTTCTGAGTTCACGGTATACACAGACCGTAGCAATAGCAGCTGCATATCTTCCCTGGCACAGAATGACTTAGGGTGGAGAACAGATTCTTTCCCCTTCAAATCACTTCATAAAATTCTTGGCAGAAAGCCAGATGATTTGTTCTGTTCAAGTAAGGAGGTTTGAATTATCAACACAGGAAAAGTATTCTTACAACTGTGCTGAAGCTCATGAGTTTGGTTTCTGTGTCCTGGATCTATTGATTGTGTTGTTCTTTTGCTCATAACCATTTTTAAATGCAATTAGTAAACCATATGGAAAAATGAACATTTTAGACAACGTAGCCCCCTTGCTGTATTTATTGCAGTATATGACATAGTTTGCATTATAGGTGGGGACTGGAAAGTGTTGGTCAGAGGTTAGAGTGGGAAATAACATATTAAGAAACACAGGGTAGTAGAAGCAGTGCAAGAGAACCTTGCAAATCAGCTTTTTTTTTTTTTTTTGCTTTTTTTCCGGAGTTACTGTGTTTACTAAATAAAGAAGCCTACATACAGAAATAAGATTTGTATTATTTCTTTTTCGTCAATTCTTCTAAATTCCTGATGAACTAAAGGAAGCTTTCTCTGAAAATAGTTTTTAAAGTGATAGTGTGAGATTCTCTGTGCTTTGTGATAGAGCAATAAAAACCTTCCCAGTTCTCCATTAAATCAGTATGGGATGTCCTGGGATGTAACCTATTGGTTACAGTAACAATATAAGAAGTGTAGCTTCAACTATTAAAAGGTGATCTTTTTCTACTTTTTAAACATGCGTGCATGTGTGTGTGTATAAGCGGGAGATACTTCCCTGTTCTCAAATCTGTGATGCCTGAATGCCATAATTCTGAGGTGTTGACATCATATATATTTATATTTCTGTTTACTCAGCAAGAAATGGACTTCATTTCTGCATCATATTACATTCTTAGTTGAAGACTGAGCTGTGCTGTTGTGCAGCCTGAAGCTAAAGAGTCGTGCAGAGAATCGAGGTGAGGGTTGTTTCAAAGACAACAGGATGAACTTCTTGAATGAGTATGAAGTCTGAAGTATGAATATGAAGGCAGAATGTTGATGTGGCTTTCAAAGTCCTTAATTTTTCTTCTGCAGAATTAATCTTGTCCTGCAACAATCAGGCTTCAACTGTTCTCTCTATTTTTAGATCCTGATCTTAGCCAGCTCTTCAAATAGCTCAGAGCTGATGTTGTTTGTGCCTGATGTAAAAACTGATACAGACTTGGCTGATATTTTCATTCATGTTTCATAATCTCTCCTGGTGCACACATGAAGACAGTGTCTTTGGTGCAGTGGCAGGAGATAATTGTGTTGTTGTGAAGTAGATCAGACACCCACTACTTGACACAGTGCACCTCAAGTGACCCATAAAGGAGAAAATGAAGATATGCTTGTGACATCCCAATTGTATTTACATTTAACTTCAGCAACAGGTCACAGTTACAAAGGTTCAGGAAGTTTGCTCTTGAGATTCCTTGAGGGGAATCTCAGAGTAGCCCTAAAGTTCATCCCCTGTTTGTATAGTACATTCTTCATGGAATCTTGTCTGCCATGAAGAAGACCATAAGTGTGAGGTAGAAATAATGGTCTTTTGAAAACTTTATTCAAAGTTAAGGCAAAATTAAGCTTTACAAACATCTTTGGCATAAAATTTACTTCCACAGCAAAGAAAGAACATGCATACAAGACCTTGCAGAGAGTTTTTATTGATTTGTTAAATTAAAATGGTCACAGTGGGGAACAAAACTATGAAAGAGCCCATTAACATTTCCTGATCCTTCTATCTCTAATTATATTACTTTTTTGTCATGTTGTTATGTAGAAGGAGGATTAGTATTACAGTTAAAAACATAATAGTTAAATTTAAAAATAAGATTTTTCTTCTTTTATTTGAATGAATGCTTCTTTTCAGGCACTGCAGAATTACAAATTCTCAGATTTAGAAAATTGGAATGTAGTTATTAATTTTGGTTCTGTGTCTTTGAGAAATGCATTCGGCAATCCATACAATATTTCTGCATTCTTGCTCCTTTAACTTTATATAGGCGTAAAATACTCCAAAATGAAATTGATTGTTGAATGCAAGCACATTCAGCTTTATCTGTGGAAAAGATTAAATAAGCATTATGATAAAATATTAAAGAAAGCAAGTGTGATTTTAAGGTAGTAGCTTTCATCATCAAAATTTCTGTATAACTTTGCAATCACAACTGTACTTAGGAAACTCTCGAGTAGAAAAATAATTTAAACATCATCTCCAGATTAGTTTTGGTAAGAGACTACAGCAGCATTACAGGTAAATATAAGACTATGGTGAAATAACTTATTCAATAGACTATTTAAAGGATATTTCATTAAGCGGTTTATATGAGATGGATTTCGGATAGGCTATCAGAGCTGACAGTTCTATAACTATTCTTCAAAAGAATATCCTGGGATTTATTATATTTGAAAAGTTAAATCCTTCTATTTTATTTCATTGGAAAGTTGACAGCCATAGAAATTCTGTGTTTTTGAATACAGAGCTGAATGATGCAGTAAGGTAGAATCAAAAGCATAGTACCTCATTATTGCTTTAAATGTTAGTCCACGGGGGTAACTTCCACTTTGATACATTATGGTTAGAACCTCTTACCTCATGTTCGAAAAATGCATCTTCAAGTGTCTTTTCTCCACTGTCATTCCCTACACCTTCAAACACAGCCTTGTATTCCTAGAAGCATAGACATCCACCCAATGGAAACAAGATACTTTTGTATTCTGTGCATTACATTGATTTATTAATTAAACTACATTAAGTTATCTTTCTTTATAGAACTCAGGTAGAGATTGAAATTTTCTCTAAATCAAAACTTAAAATCATATAGTCACCAAAACCAAAACAGGGTATTTGTTCTTGCGTTTCATGCTGTCATTTCCTATTACTTAAGTAATTTCTTGAAGGTACTAAAAGAGACTGTTTGCTGAATGACATGTGACCTTTCACTGCTTTGGATAGAGAGCACTGAACTTCTTGTATAAATAGTATCCATCAGAGCCAGATTTGTAAATGGAGCCAAATCCTGAACTCTGATCCTCCCGCAGATGATCATTTTATTTCCAGTAGTCAGATGGATTTAACTCATCTTCATTAATATTGTACCAAAATCCATCAATTTGATATGTAATGCTGTAATATTCTGCACAGATATGTTTGACTTTGTTTCAGATGTGTTACCTTTCTGTGTGATTTTCTTCTCCATATGTTTGTTTTGTTTTTCCTACAAAGTAACAGTGCAATATAGATCTATTTCAAGGGTTCCCAAATTCAGCTAAATATCTCACCATGACATGAACAGATGCTCTGTACCACAGAGACATGGTGACACTTTTCTGACATTATGATCGTGCACAGGAACAGATATGGAAAAAGCTGTAGATTGAACATAGTTTTGTTTGTGTACCTACCCTGAGGTAGCTCAATCAGAGCACCACACTTAATTCATGAAGTGTTTCATATTGGGTCATCTTTAATGACAGCTCTAGCTGCATCAATATGGACTAACTCCATCTAATTCTTTGATTCAATCAGCGATTTAGAGATTTTAGAAACACATTTTATTTTTACAGTACTCTAGCAATAAATCAGGTTGCAGTCACATGTGACAAGAATTGTTTGATCTACTCGTTTTAAAACGACTTAAGCTTTTGCTGCAAAATCTTGGGGGCAGCAACTCTGAAGTGAACCTCTATTTGAGGAGAGTTAAGAGGCAAGAACAGCTTTGTTTATTAGGACATGATATGATAGCATTTAACGCGGGGGAACTTTGTGTTGCACTAGGATAGCAAGTTACCCTGTGTCATCACATCACGGGCCTATGTGAACTGTCATTACAATTTTGTTGAGATCAAAAGATGTTAATTATTTGTATATTCATTCTTTGTTTTAAAAAATTAGATTGCTTACTGCATAGTAATCTGCAACACACTTCACTTGCTCGTAGTCATCTGCATTGGCCAACAGATGTAAGCCTTCTGGATAGAGTTTTCCACAGGTTGGATATAGCTTCTCTCTGTCTTCTTTACTCAGCTCAGTGCCAAATGAATTAATAGTGATGATAAAGGCACGTCTGTCTGCCTCAAACTTAATGCGTAAAACAAAGAATAATCAGTGTTGTTAGAGACATCATTGCAAAATAAAAGAGGGTATTTTTTTTTAGTAAGCTAAACTATGGAAACTTAAAGAAGAAAAATGTTTATTAGAAACATCTTGTTTTACAAATTGGAAATTCTAGTTTGCAAATACTTGTTACATTTTAACTAGAAAATCGAACAGTGTTTTGCAAGCACAGCTTTTATTCTGTGAATTCTGTTCTGAAAATATCAACACTGCTATTTCCTCCACCCCTACTTACATGACAAGATGCTGACAATGAAAAATCTTTCTACAGATCCTTTGGAATTTTGAAATAATACTCTTAGAAATAATAATAATGCACATAAGGGTCAATAATCACATGTACTTTTCTGGGATGACTCAGAGTGCTGTTGAGAGTAAAAGTTGAATGGAAATTTTGGAAATAAATAGTTTCTGAATGCACATATTTAAAACAATAATTTCATTCAGTGAAAGGGGCTGTTTACTTGGTAAGTTAAAGTTTTCAAGTGTTTCACGTAACAGTTAATCTTTAATGCAGGGAAACAAGAGCTATATTCCTTCTACCAAAGCTAGATGCCTGTAGTATCTATATTTTCCCTGCAGCAACAGACTGAAAGTCATTCTAATGCTTAGATCTTGGATTCTTCTTTTGCTTAACCAAAATATGACCTGCCATAATTTTAATTCAGACAGTATGAATTAAAAATACGGCAAATTACATTTATCTTACTCAATTCTGTCTGATTAAAATCTCTTCTTCTGTCTTGAGATCTAAACAGACTATGATTTTCTTTTTTTCTTTGTCTTTTAAGAACACTGATTACACATGAAACACTTCTGAGTGAAAATAAGCATTCAGAGACTTTAGGTGGCTTGCAACATTTCTTACACTGAACTTTTGAACTGTTTTGAGCAGAAAAGTACACTTTTCTGTTGAGTAAGACTGACACATGCCGTTGCAACATTGTTCTACAAATTTAGCAGTAAAGCACATATTAGTAGTTCCTACTCCTGTGTACTGGAACATATTGTAACAGGGACCCAGCTGCCCTCTGGCACTGACTTCAGAATAAGGAAAATGAATAAACAATACAGAAATAATGAGAAGAAAATAAGTGTGCTTGAAAAGCTTTCTAGCTAATGAATAACTGGGCCAAATTTGACTTTCCTTATTAATATGAACAGGCATATCAGCCCTACTGAAACTGTTTTGTGGAAGGATGAATGCTTTTCTTTTTAACCTATCAAAGCCATGTAGAAGTTAGCCGTTAGATTTGTAATATTTTGTTGGAAAAGCATTCTCCTATGCAATTACAAATAATGTTACTGGGCTTGGGTCCTAGTCCTGGTGGTTTCCAGCTTCAGGAAGTTTGCAGGATCAATCTAGACCTTTCAATTTAACAAATTACTGGCACGTGAAATTCTTCATAGTGAATAATGCCATGAGGCAGTTATTTAGTGACTTGGGCCGTTTCATTGCTGCAGGTAAAGTTAGGGTTAGAGGATGACCGTTTGCTAATTGCTTCGATTTCCCTATGGAAAACTGAAGGTGCTACCTGAGAATGCACAGTGCCTTACCAACAGGCCTAACACCAGCTACAGTGCAGTCCCACACTTTACTGCGAGATGCAGGGCTAAACATGCAGTGCTTGTTGCCCAAAGAAAAGAGATCACCAGTGCTTTTAGTGTGGATGGTTAGTACCATGACTGATGGTCAAGAAGGTGAGGAATTAAATGCAGCCACCTCATTTTCACAGGGTCAGAATAGATAACAAGTATTATCTTGTGTAATTAAACTTCGGCTTTTTCTAAACTGAACAGATTGCCTTCAGATTACTAAAATATGATAAGAAGGAAATCTAGGAAAAGTTTGTCCTGCTGGCTGATTGACATTACATAGGAATTTTAGAGAAGCTTATCATGGACCAAACTGTTACCGCTGGTATAAGGAGAGCTTAACAATATGCCTAACCTGTTTTCCATTAATAATCTTCTCTCAACATGAATGTCTAGCTAAAAATGAATTCAATGCAAAATTTGAATATACTGGGACACGTCTTTACCTCTGCCAACCAATTTCTTGATTTTTATTTTTCAGAAAAGGAATAGTCATAACATTTAATTTCTGATCAATTCAACTTGATTAAGGATATTTTCTTTAGAACACAACCAAAACATTATGAAATGGTTAAGTAAAATATGAGTTTGCACTCTTACGTCAGCACATTATTTCTTAAGATGTAATTTAGGCTCATTTTTCCTTCAGAGATGAGCTCCCAGGTTATCTTTTTCCCATAATGCAAATTTTTAGTGTGAGGTTGTAAGATCTCAGTGAATTTTATTCAACTACTTTCCTGGGTATAAGTTTTGCTGATCCAGAAATAAAAGACTCCTGTATGGGAATCACAAAATTACTGAATTTTAGGGATTAGTAGGGACCTCTGAAGATCATCTAGTGCAACCTCCCTGCCAAAGCAGGTTCCCTACAGTAGGTCATCCAGGAAAGTGTCCAGGCAATTTCTGAATGTCTCCGAGAGAAGGACACTCCACAACCTCTCTGGGCTGCTTGTGCCAGTGCTCTGCCAATCTCAAACATTGCAAAGAGTTATGATAAACCATGGGGGGAAAAATTGAGCTGAATGCTGAGAACTCCATTTTAGGAATTTATTCATCTTTTTTTACAATAACAAGATAAGACAGTAACATTTCCTATGCTGCAGGTATGCTTTGGGGAATAGGAGGTTGGGGATGCTGTATGTCAAGGAAAAATTAAATTTTAAACTTTTCTGAGTTGAGTTAAAAATAAATCCTGGAGTTTTCTACATGACAGTAGATCTGAAGGTCACTCAACTCTAACTTCAACCATTAATTTTCATGAAAGAGTAAACAAATATGATGGCACCATTAAATTTAAAGATATCTGATTAGTAAATATACATTAATGCCGGAATGTAGGTACACCAAGTTCAATTTTGAGCTAGAAAATGCAATTGCCCCTTTAATTACAGAAAAATGGTAAGGAGCAATAGTCTGAGATTGGTAAAACACGTTTATTCTGCTCTCTGTTATAGAAAAATAACAACTGAGGCTCCCTCCTCCCTGGACTAGTTTCTCTAGTCAAGATGTCACTTTAGAATAAAGAGTACATCTAGGATATATGATAGCAAAACAGTTATTATTCAAATATTTGACAAATAGATTTACAAATGGAGAGAAAAGGAACAAGAAAAGCAAATTGAGTTAATTATGAAAGCATTGTGGAGTACTTAATGTACAATGAGTTAATTTTATTCTTACCTCAAGAATAGGTTTCATTATTTCTGCTGTAGTACCTCCTTGTTTTTCGCAAAACTTGTAGAATGCCTCAAGATAAGACTACATAAAAGGAGCAGAGAAATATTTTAAATGCTACTTAAGACCTGGACCACGTAGTCATAAATCTCATTTTTAAATTCTTCTGTTAACTTTCATAATTCTGTTAATTTAAATTTGAGTATGTGCTTAATTTGCTGGATTTAATATTAAAATAAAATTATTTTGTTCTTACTGCATGTTTAAATGTTTTCAAAAGACGTTTTTAGACAAACATTATGCTTTCTTTGCTCTCTAAATAATGTTCTTTAGCTCCATTGAGTTTCTACTGCATAATAAGCAGATGGCTGAAGGAAACTGCGTTTATATTGTGGAGGAAGGGATTTGGGTATATGCCACGGCTGTTGGGCCAGCACTATGAGAGTACACAAGTTAATCCCTACTGCTCTATGCTTCAAAACCCTGGATTAGAACAGAACAGTGGTCAAAGCTTCTGTAATACCAATCTATATAGCCCTCAGCTCTATTGAGGATTCAGTCCTTTGCACCCACTTCAGTATACCTGAGCGGGAAGGACCTGAAGTATCTCATAGAGTTGCTCTTTCTGTCTCCCTCTCCTCCAGAATACCATCTTAGGGAACATTTATGTCATCAAAGTATGTTTGTCACACAATCTCATGCAGGGAAGCTGTCAGTAGTGATGCAATTAAGTGATTTTTTAGTAGAGACATCTCGGGGGGATCTGCTGCTTGGAATTCTGTGTTACGTTGTGTATAGTGCTCCCTGACAATAGAGCTGAAATATAATTGATTGCACTGATAGCTGAAGCAGAGGAGAAAGGATATATTAATAATTTAAAAGTGTTTGCAGAATGATCCCCTGATACTTAGAAAAAGAAAAAAATAAATGTTAGATTTATTAAGTGTAAATGTATGGTCATCCACACAGTAAATATGAATCAAATCTTTATGTAAACAAACAGAAGATGTGCCTAATTTATTAGTAAATGATCTTGTCATGAATTAAAGTAAGGTGCAGACTATTTAAGAATCAAATATTGTATTGGGAATTTTGAAATATCAGTTGTAAGAAAAACAGAAGTACTTTTTCTTTCCCCTTAATGCAATCAGATCACTGCAAGATTACTTCCTGCAGTCTGAGGCATCCACTTTGAAAGACAAAAATGAAATCGGAGAGAATGTGCTGGGTGGAACAATTAACAGAATGAAATATGTGTAGCCCTTAAAGAGCCCACCATAAGATTATTGACCTGCATGCTAATATTTGGAAAATACCTTGAAATCACAAGGCACAAATTACATGCACATCCTTACTGCAATATGTTGTAACAATGCTAAATATAATTTTAAACATGAATGAAAATTAAACAAAAATGCCCTCTAGACTCAAATCAATTACACATTTTCGGATCACAACTACCATTTATAAATAGACATAAATGCTAGCCAAAAGGCTGCCTAGGATCAGGTAGGAGATAACAGTTCTGTGGTATTTGGAGGATAAATTCATAAACAAATGCATCCGGATATTCATCTGACATCTAGAGCATTTTCATTAACGAGATATTAAATTAGGATTTTGAAGCAGACCCAACATTTGAAATCTCTCCAAACACTGGAGTAGAAATCAAAGGAGCTGGAATCGATTTCCAGACTTGCCATCAGCCAGGTGACCTTAGGCAGCTTGCTTCATCTCACCATGCTTCTATTTCCCCATCCATAAAACAGGGTTAATTATTCTGACCTCCTTTTGTAAGATGCTTTTAAAATGCCAAGTATTATTATTATGTTGCAAGAACTTGCCTTGTACAGTTTGTTGCGCATTATTTCAATGTTCATTTCATCCAGGTCATTTTCAGACAAGCAATCTTGAAAGAAAGCAGCTAAAAGTAGAGTTTATTACATTGCAGTATAAATGTACATGCTGATAATATACAACTCTTGTCCATTGCTATTTACCAGTGTGTGAGCAAGAGTCTGACATTTCTGTTGTATAAGAAAGAGGAAGAGAAATCCTCTTGATTTTCTCCTTATCCCCTTATTCCCTCCTTCCTAATGACAATCTGTTGCAAAGGGAATCAATCAGTGCAGCAGCCAGAGTCCACATCTCCCGAGGTCATCAGATGGGAAATGTTAATGAAAGCCCTAATCTTCTCTGAAGTAGATGGTTTTGTTATGAGGGAGATTTTCTAGCGGGGAACGTGAAAGATAACTTTTGACCTAAATCTTGCAGGTATTCTGCATTTGTTAAGGTGAGTCCCTTTTCCTAATTTACCTCTTCCTTCAGTATGTTTGTCAAAGGCAGAAAGGCAACAGGATGCAACTAGAAAGGAATGCAGTCTTCGACCTTGACTATCTGCAGATCCAAGTCCTCTGCTAGAACTGTCTGAAGAGCAAGCTTTTGAACTGGCAGGCAGGGGATGTGGTTCATTTGTGTGGCTGGGCCTCTTAAAAATAGTATATTCATAACTGGCAAAGGTATGCCAGTCTCACACATCAGCGGGGCTGGACAGTGCTGCATTAGAGACAATATTGCCTCAGACACTGGCAACAAGAGATGGTGTTCAGGGAGAGCATGTAAGTCTGGCCAAGTTTTGAGGTCTCCCTTTTTCAATGTGAAAACATACTTAAGAAAGGAGAGAAAAATATTGGACTGAGAGTGGAGAAGGGATCAAAGAGTGAGAAACTGATGAGGGAACACCATGTTCAGAGGAGAAGAAGGACTTGCCCCATGTTATAGAATCATAGAATCTCAGAATGGCTTAGGTTGGAAAGGACCTTAAAGATCATCTACCTAGTTCCAGTCCCCTGCCATGGGCAGACTTGCCATCCAACAGACCAGGCTGCCCAGGGCCTCATTGAACTTGGCCTTGAACGCCTGCAGGGACGGGGCATCTATGGCTTCTCTGGGCAGCCTGTGCCAGTGCCTCACCTCCATGTCTCTGGAGCAGATATTCTCTGACCCTTATAGAGAATGTGCGCTGGAGCAGATGCTCCTAACAGCAGCTGTAGCCTGTGGAAAGCCCACCTGGGAGCCAAAGATACGTGTGAGAAAGAAGAAGCTACAGAAAAAAACACCATGTATTGACCATCACCCCCTACCCTTGTCTTTCACTGCCTTGTTGGAGGGACTGGACTGATCTGGGGAAGGGAAAAGGGAAATGTCTGGAGCTAGGGAATGGGAAAAGAGGAAGAAAGGTGATTTTCATAAGTGTTTAAATGTTTGTATCGTTTTTGTTTGTCTCTTTCCTAATGCTCAAATCAGGAGTTAAATCTACATATATGGCAATATATTAATTTTCAAATTTTGATTTGTTATGTGTGCAACAATAATATTTTTCATTTTCTACCCAATCCCACTAGAGGTAGTGAGAAAGCATGCAGCTGGGTGGGAGTTTGGCTGCTACCTGAGGCCAACCCAGCAGCCCACCACACCTGGTTGGGCTGCAGGACACAAAACCACATACAGTACTCAAGATGAGGGTACACAGTTCTTTCTTGTATGATCAAATCCATTCAGATCCATCTTATCTGTACCCTTCCCAACAGTGGCCACTGCTGCACTTTGCAAAATTTCATCCTAATTTCTGAATGCAATGTTCCAAGCTCTCGCTCTGCTTTGCCTTTAGATTTATTCCTTCAGGATGGGATTTTCTCTGTTCTTTAATAATGTCCATATCCTCAGGAGAGAGATGCTAGATTCTACCACAACATCTAATATTTATTAGTAGCCTTCTGTTCCTTGCTCCTTAGTGAGGAATAGGCAAGATTTCATCTTACATGTTTTAATTATGGATGCAGGTGTTGAAATAAAAATCTAGATGCTCTAAATCAGCATCTATACTTGAATATAAAGGATATCCATTACTCCTCTTGAGTAGCATGTTTTCTTTGTGTCTGCTTCCCAAGGTTGATATAGAAGTTGTTAATAAATGTTGCCAGAAAATGTTGTGCACACCTCTCCTGAAGAACTTGATCCAGTTTATCAGCCAATTATTTATACGTTTTGTGTTACCAAAACACAGCGCATCCAATGGAAAACGTGTTAGTTGATCTCAGCTGTTCTTAAGAATATGAAATTAGGAGTTTCAAGAAGCAAATAAGAAATGATTTAATATTCCTACCTAACGGTGTGTCAACCAAAATTGCATTGAACAGCTCAGTGGGGTTTGAGGCAATGCTGACTGCTTCCATTTGCTCAAAACTTCCCAGTGGATGACACTTAGGAACAAGTTCAGCTATGGGTCGCTGGTGTAATGTGCCAGTTATTAAAAGAATTACGTTGTCAATCATGTAGCTGTATCTGTATTTGAAAGAAAAAATAAAATAAATGAACCTTAGCTTTATAATGAATTTTGTCTTGAAAAAATATAAAACTCAAATTTTTCAAAATTAGTGTGAACACTGAAGACAGAAATGACTGTAGTATTTGCAGGTTTGTACCTTCACTCACTATCACCATCTCATTTGTCAAAACCTGAAGTCTTTAAATAGCAAACTGTGTGACCCAGTTTTAATTTTAAACCACGTGATTGGTTTGCAAAAGACACTTTAAAAAAAAAAAAAAAGGAAACAGAAACATGAATATAATAAGCATAACAGCTGTGAAATGTAGATTTGATATAATAAGTGACAACATATGGTATCAAAACATAAACCACCTGACTAAGCAGCTTCTCTAGTTTGGGATTTTGTTATAGAGTGCACAAGAATCTAGGCACTAAAACTGCAGAATCCATGTAGATGGACCAATCTTTTTTCTCTCCCAGCTTTAAAAAGAGGAAACTGTGTAGAGGTTATTACAATTTTCTTCTTTATTGCTAAAAAATTTCAGTAGAAGTTTTCTATAAGTTTCTTACTAGTGTTACTGTCAGAGTTTTGTCAGCAACTCAGAAATGGAAATATGAAAGCCATTCCCTTGGGACACTTGTAACAAGGATACTACTCTTCAGCTTGTGTTATTGGCTCAGAACACAGCTAGAGATTAACATGATCCCACTCAAAATCTGTGGTGGAGCTCAAGGATCTGGAGATATGTAGTTCAGTGACACAATGGTTACATATCTTGAACTACTGTCTCCATCATTATCACAAAACAACTGTGGGCAGAGTGTATGCACATGTGTACATATGCATGTCAATCAGTATGAGAAAAAAGCTGTCATTTTCACTTTCATTTCTCTGAAGCAAAACCTAAATATTGTATGGATACAGGTCATAGCTGTCCCAGGACTGTCTTTAGAATCCTGTTGGTATAATAGCCGAAAAAGGATTAGTTACATTTGTACATAAGCAACAAAAAAAGAATGATGATAGTTTATTTTAGTGCTACGATAAAAACACTCCTTGAAAGTAAGCTGAACAGTTTAGTGATCTTGTCAGAAGATCAAGAGGAGTAAACAGTTAAGTAAAATATCCTGGTGACATTTCACTAATCCATGTTGTTATGCTGTTATAAAGCAGAACCCAATTCTTTCCTTAATGTTAAGTCATTTATTTACAAGTTTTGTCTGTTTATAACTGCATGGAGATCAGAACTTTCTCTTCATCTGGCTTCAAACAGCACTTGTGCTTTTAAACAAAGCCACTTGGATTTAAGTACCTTGCTGTATGCAGCAAGTTGTTATTTCAATGTTCAAATGGTATAAGAAGTATGGTAGGCATACAATTTGTTCTTTCCCCCTTTAAACAAAATCTAGAACTTATTATATACCTAGGAGTTAAATCACTGCACTGGAAATTGTTAATCTTTCATTAATCACCCTCACAAATGTAATTTTTGCAATGTTAATTTCTGAATTAAATGATGTTTGAAAATAACAATAGTTTTTCTCAATCTCTACCACTACTCCAGGCTCCATGCACAGTAAAGTCTGCTCTTTTTCTGTTCTTCAAAATAAGTATACATATTTTCAGAACATGCACTAGCAAATGCGGTATGTAAATATTACCGTTCCAAAGTAATTTCACTGTTTTGGAATTTAATGCAAATTCCGGGAAGATGAATTTACACTGTTTTAACCTGAAGCTGTGCTTTTGCTTTGGATCTATAATTTAAGCAATATGGTAATGTTACTTACGTGATAAAATTCAGAAAAGTAGTGAGTGGTTCAAAAGCATGGTTTCTGAAGTAATGAAATTCTGTGAGCAGCTTCATTTTCAGTTTATCATCAATGGTGGAAATAGTGAGAGGACCAGACTCATTAGCCAGGAAGTTGCCATAGTCTGTCGTCTGTAGATGTAACTTCAGATCTGCAATTAGATTCAGGGAAGAATAAACTGTCACTACGCTGTCACAAACCAAATCAAATAACTTTTAACATGTTCATTTGTAAGATTATATTTTCATATGAAGGGTCTTTTCAAACGCTATTGCCTTCTACTTGTAATACTTGTTGCCACAAGAAACCACAAGTAGTTGACACCTTTGTTGGAAATCTTACTAGTAAATTTAATTAACAGTTACACCAGGCACAGTCTTAATTACTGCTTTCTCTAGCTGCTTCCCAGTCAGCTTTGTTCATTGTTTCAATTTTAAAGATTTTTTCAGGATGCCACTATTGCACCATTATCATGTGTCTGTTGCTTTGTGTTCCTATGGTCTGTTACATATCAGTGGGAATCATCCTGTGGCTTAAGATCTTCAGTTTTTATATCATTCATTTAAATCGCACGTAAGACTATAATTTTGTGTCATCAAGCTGCCTGAAGAAGAGAGAACACATCTTGCCTGACTTAGACTCGTCTCCAAATGAGTTCTGCAGAAGAGTGCCTGAAAGCTTTTCTGTTTGGCTTTGTCTGATCTATGGCTGCTGTTAACAGATCCTAAGAAACTGTTCCAGAAACTTGGGTTATCATGACATATTCTGCCAGGGCTCTCAACCCCAGTAGCTGGGAAAAAGAAGGGTTGATTAGACAACAAGGTTGAAATAAACTTTTATAATAGCAAAAAAAAAAAAATAATAATCATCATCATTTGATAAGTTCCCTGTGGTAGCTATTTTCCACAATGAAATGAAAGTAAAGATATGAATCAGTTCTTAGTGTTCAAAGTGGTTTAGCACTTCCTTTTAGAAAAGGCCCTACTATATTGTGTAATTATGTCCAAATGTTATATTAAAACTACCATAAATTATAGATTGGGATAATATTACAAGGTTTTAGCACTAATAATGATTAGATTTCCAGATAAAAGCTGTAGAGATGTTTGGGGAAATGAGCAGCAACACTCACAGTGGCTGAATTAAAGGCGTATCTATAAGAGAAGTTAATATGAAGTTAGTAAGGTGTGCATTTATTAGTATAGTAACTACTGTCCCCTAATTCCCCATAGGTATACTTTGTTAGTATGCAGTAAGGTGGCCTACACTGAGACTTCATGTAAAAATACTAGTACAGTGCAAATTCTGCCTCCTAAGTCTTGCACTAAAACTTTGAGATAGATCACCCCTAGAGCTTTGTATGTGGGTTCTGCTGCTGCTTCAGCTCATATTCCAGTGACTACAGCAACACGGTGTTTTGATAGGACAGCTGTGCTTTGTTAGTGGTCTGGAACTATTAGCACTTCTCTAGACCTTCCTGCAAGAGACAGAGGTCATGTTACCAGTGTAAAATAATTTCAGTACAGGCTTCCATCCACAATTAAGCAGAAATTACAGAATGTATGTCAAAAGGGAACTAATGCTCAGAGAGAGGCTAGTTCAAGTTGAGTGTAGTTAAGATAGAAAAGTCCTGCAAGAAGTTGAACCAAGTGTTAGTCCGAGCTCTTGGCATCAAGCATGCGGAGTCTTGTGTGACTCCTGACTGTGACAGACAGCTGTCATCACGTCTCAGTTACGCTGTTATTTCAGCCGCTGCCTGCTGGCGTGCTAGCATGGCAAGTCATTAACTTGCTTCATCGGGGTGGGAGCAAAGCTGGGCTGCTTATCCTTCTGTGACTTAGTGCACATTCTAGAGAGCAGCATTCATTCTGTCACACAAGAAGTCAAGGAAAGAATAAAGCACTGGATTTAAAACCTCCTGTATTCTACTTCAAAAAGTGTCAGCAGCATTTCCTTTGAAACAGTTGATGCCATAGGGCCAAGCTAGCAGCGTGCCCCATGTTGCAGAGCTTCCAGCCAGAGTTGCAACCAAAAAGCAGCTCCATGGAAATAATACTGATTCAGACAAGCCCAAAAGAACATCTAAGTTAAACAGACTGCCTCTTCACCTCTCTGTGTGGCCCTGAATTGAGAGGGCACAGTGATATCATAAGCCACTCTCCTTTTTCTCTTTCCCTCTCACTGTTATACTTTCCCTGTAATTATCAAGCAGATGTCAAGCTCTAAACTCTGTTTTTTCTTGTGGTTCTCCTGTACTGACATTATGGTTTCTCCTCTAGAGATATAAAAACCACTTTGAAATTAAAAGATCTTTTTTATTCTATTTATGGCTTACTTGGGGTGGTTTTGATTCTGTTTCTGCTTGTTTGTTCCAGAATATTTATAATATTTTAATCTTAGGCCGGTTTTTGTAGTCTGGTGCAATGCCACAATGCAAAACTGTATAAGCTTATTACCTTTCAATGTGAATTCATGAACTGAAGGCCCTCTAGGACAATTAAGATACAGTACTACAGCACTAACACATATGCTGGACCTTTTAATTGGAAAGAAGATCCAATGTACATACATAACTCCATTTTCTACTTTAGAGGTAAGGGCCCGTTTTTAGTGTACTATATACTTGTGATCCAACATTATATTACAGCATCATGCATGTGCCGAGAGGTGTTTGCATTTAGGCCCATGTGCAAATCCAATGTTTCTCAAGTTTTCATTATATATAGCATACTTGGTAGATAACTGATGGGAGCCTGCTGTCTGGCAAACAGAAGTAGAAAATGCTACAGTGAAGATAGAGATGTTCTGTAGCCGAATAGGAAAAGAAAGGGAAGTGATAGTGGGTACTACACATGCCCTTCTAGGCAGGTTAATGAAGGCTGCTCTTTCTGTTGCTAAAATGCATTTGCATTCTAAAATTGAATGAATATTAGAAAAAAAGTAAGTTCAAAAATAAAGAAGTCTCTGTTCTTTCTGAGTCTTAATGAGAATGATATTACCTCTCTGTTGTGATCTGCCCATAAAGAACTTTGCATACATAATATTGAAGGTTCATATATCTCAGAAATGTTATAAAACTACTTGCTGTTCGTAAATATCTTTCTTGTAAAATGACTTAAAATAGTTTTCCTTGTCTGTTGAACAGGAGCAAGAATTCTCTGAGAATGGAATAGGAAAATATTATTTCTTAGTGTACTTTTAACAGTATTTTAAATTTTCTATATTTTGTCTTATTGAAAAACAGTCAGGATCTTTTTTTCTTCATAGAGCTTTTGGTGACATCTTCTCCTGAGCTCCTCTGAAGAGAAAATGAAGTCTGTTCTTTATAGGAGTTTGAAGTTCTATTAGCTTTTCCTGGAGCATGTGTAAATTCATGGGACAGAACCTTTGATTTGAACAGTCAAATACAGTATCAAGGTTATCTGTAGAGTCTTTAATTTCCATAGAAATTAAAGAAACAGAAATTGGCTGGTTTTGTCTCCCACAGTTGGAAGGGACCCTTAAATGCCACCTAGTCCAACTCCCCTGCAATGAACAGGAACATCCACAGCTAGTCGAGGCACTCAGAGCCTGGTCCAGCACAGCCTTGAGTGTCTCCAGGGACAATGTATACTCCACCTGTCTGGGCAGCCTGTTCCAGTGCTTCACTAGGTTTATATTTAAAAGAAGGAAGGAAGGGAGGAAGGGAGGACATTTCAATTATCAGGGTAAGTGTATTGTGTATGTCCAAACTGCTGTTGTATGAAATGGAGAGTTGATGCAGCTCTCCAGCTTATCAGCTGAAGAGGGCACATGCACTTGGTCAGCTGATGAGTCTCTGGATCCTACTGACTGTACTGAGAATCTCTTCTTTAACTGTGAGGAATTTTATCCAGCTGACAGCTAAATACCCACACGTATCTATTTAAATGTGGTTGTTTTTATCTGGAAGATTAATGGTGAGCAACCTCCTAGGTCTATATTTTAGTAGTTTAGAAAGCCTCAAAAGCCTGTTGTATGTGTGAATCAACAGGTTCTGCAATTCTCATTACCTCAACTCTATCACTCTATCACAAAGCAGCTCTAAACAGAATGAGCTTATTAATTCTTGCTGTTCCTTTTTCAAATGAATCTATTATTTCCGTATTATAGATATGATTTCAGTGTACAATCATAGCTATTATTTGAAGCCAAGGAAAGAAACTTCATTTTCCTTTAGAGAGGCGATTTTTCCTATTGCATTTTTTCCTGCCCAGTGTCTAGGGGTATGTCATATGATTCTTGCACAAGTCTGTCTTCATCAGGCTGTGACCAGTCTTGACCATAGAAAGCTGTTTTGGAAACTACTGTGTTCTTTTTATTACTGTGACAAAGTCACCTTGGGGGAAAAAAAAAGCTTATTCTTTTTTCCCTTTAAGCTTGATAATAAGTTTTCTACCTTTGTGACACCTAGTTTCCTCTTCTGAGTAAGTATAACATCCCCCACTGTCCTCAAACTCATGAAGTAATAAAGTACTAAAATTATATCTTTCATACAGAAATTCAGCATGAGATTTTAATAAGATTTTGCAAACTATTTTATCCAGCTGAAATGATACCAAACTTCTATACTTACACAGTTCTGTACAATGGTTAAAATTTGTGAGATTACCAATGTCCATAGGAAATCTATGGATGAGATTTCCAAGTTTATCAGTAAACTAGAACCCCCCATCATCTAGATTGCTTTGCAAATCACAGTCAACACAATCCTGCACAATAATTTCAGTGGAAATCTGCTAGCTTAAACATGAGAACAGTTCTTAAAAGGAAATCAGATTTATGTCTGTATTTTAAGATAAGGCTCCCAACAATTTCTTTTACTTTCCATTCTTCAACAGTTCAAGGAACAGTATTTCTTCCTAAATGAAAGAAGCCAGCAGACTTACCTTCTAATGTCTCACACTGTGCTAAATTGACATAGTCTGCACTAGTCAAGATCCCGGCTTTGAACCCTCGGACCAGCCCTTCCAGGTAGCCGTGGTCCACATTGAAGTAAAACTCTGAGTACCCCAGCATGGAGAAAAGGAGATTTGGTCTCTCTGCTGGGTTCTTGATGTTACTGAGTATTGGCCACCAACTGTTTTCCTCCTCTTTGAAAGGAGTGACAAATAGTCATGGCTTTCCTGCCAGCCTATGATTGTGTTTTACCAACTAGTTTCTTCCTGTTTCTTGCTCTTAGTTTATATAGTTCCAGTATAGTTGATGCTTACACAACAGCCACCAAGTAAACCCAACACCCTCCTGCCAGAGCCAGAAAATCAGTCTGTTATTGCAGAAAGGGAAGCCAAAAATGGAGTATAAGATTTAAACTCTGATTGCAAAAATGCTGTGTACCGATTGGAAAATAGAAAGTGTTTTAAAACCTTGACAGTATTTTCATGTGTTCTTAAATGCATTTCAACCAGGAAATGATCTATAAATGTCTGTTGAAAAAGAAACAATCCCACACTTAAGCAGTTAACCGCAGAACACAGAAAAAAAAATATATATATCTCATAGCCTATTCCAGGCTCACATAGTTTTTGAGTGTCTGCATATGCCTTTAAAAAATAATCTGTTTGCCAAACTTTTCTACTGCCCATTGCTGTCATAAATATGTATGCAAACTATAAGATTCTTCTAATAATTACAGTGAATATTGCACCACGCCCCAGTGCTAACCAAGGAGAAGATCTTCGAAGGGTTTGACTTTCATCAGCCTTTAAAGTGGATGTCCAGAACTTACCTCAAAAGCATTGTTTGTTGAAGATCAAACCAAATACTCTGGTTATTATCCACCCAGATATGGAAGTAACATTTATTTTTTCCTCTTACTAAATAAATGCTATAAAAATAGGAATATTCATTTCATTAATTCAAATTAACTCCTGATTTTTATTAAAAATTAAAGTCAAAACTATGCTAAATCTATCAGTGAATTTTATACATTTTATACCGAACTGTTAAGTCTTCTGTCTTTCAGGCTTATGTGCCCTGGGGCTGACTCTTCAAAGTGGCTATGCTTCTGTAATCAACACAGAAAGTCTTTTGTGTTTGTTTGATTGGTTTTTTCCCTAAATTCGTTATCACATGCAACATACATCTGCAAGCTTTGCTGGAAGGGAAGGTCTCACAGCACGCTGGGTGATACTTTGCTGTGCAGTCAGCTGGGGCTCAGGAGCTGCGGTGTAGTTGAAAGGTCAGCACCAGAGCTATAGAAGCAGCCTGCCATCCGCATCTCAACACTGAGGCTCAGTTTTCAGTGCTTTAAAATGTTTGATGCATGGTGCCGGCTGGAGACACGTGGCTTGGCTTTATTGTTGATTTTTTGTGCTGAAATGTGGCTGCAGGGAGAGCTGACTGCCTCTAAGATTTCTGCCCCTAACCTGGGGAGCTGAGTGATGACAACCTGGTACTCACCAGGCAACTCCTGTCTATACTGCCTTGCTCCTGACTGTGACAAGGCTCTGCTTGCCACACAAGGAGACATGAGATGCCTGCGTGTTTGCTATCCAAGCAGCCACTGTAGTAGGAAGGTCACTAGCTACCTGGCTTCTTGGCCAGGAGACCCCAGTGGGCTCAAAGAAGCTACAAGGCACCAGGCTGGGCAGGCAGACCTGAGTAAGGTGTGCTTGAAGCTGGAGGGTTGGATTAAAATCGACTCTGGCTGACAAGGTTAATTCCACATCCATAACAAGTTGCAGGGGAAACCATGAGAGTATTTTAGACATTTAAAAACTCATGTGTTTGGATATGCAAGTATAATTATCTGAGAGTTCAAATGGTGTAGAGTTTTGCTTCTTGAAAACTGGGCAAACAGTTTTAGGTAAGTCGGTTTGAAGCACTGTAGAGTTAACACAGCAAAAGATGAATAAGGAAGATGGGGCGCCCCATCCCCAAACAAGCAATCTGGACTTGTCCCCCAAGTCTGCATGCTCACCCTGTTCAGATTTCTGATACACAGGATGCAATAACCTTACAGAAGTTCACCGACGATGTTTCAAAATCCAGGAATGTTCTTCAAGATATGCTATCTCTGCTAGTGCTTCCTTATTGCCATGTGAAGATATCCACATTTACCTTAAACCTGCAACCTGCTTTTTTTTCCTTTTTCTGTCATTGTCATTGTTCTGGCTTTTTCCACTCAACAGTCTCTGTTACTAATTTTTTTTTTCAGTGAAAATAAATGAGGGAAAATAAAAATGCAAGGGACTCACTGTTGTGTACGCTGTCGGCAATGTTTGTTTTTACCCTACACATCTCTAAAAGTGTGCATTAGCTAAACAAGGAGCGCCTCACGGCAGCTGAACCTGCCCTCCCAAGCTGCAGTCGCCACTACTGGGCGATGGAGCACATCCAAGCTGGTGGCAACCCAAGGCTGTGCTGCTGAGGAACTGCCAGAGCTCCAGGCAGCAGCCAGTGCAGAAAAGGCTTTGCAGCGGATCCTAAATTTAGTAAGGTTCGGGGTCATGTAAATACTGACTGGCAGGTGCAAATACCACCGCTGGAGATCGTCCAGTGAGAAAGTGCTACCGCGAGATCCAAAAATACTGCTGTCGGGACCATCCCATGAAGTGTTACCACTCAGCAAACTTGTTTCACAAAATCTCTGTATTTTTGGAAGATTTAAAGGAGCAGGCTAAACTACTGAGCGATTTTATCTGTCAGAGAAAAGTCGCCTCATCTGTTGGATAAGGTGTCAGAGGATATAATCTGAATTAATAGGCTATATTCAGCGGCATCGGGGAGCGCTCAGGTCTCTGATTTTTTGTTACAAGTAAAGTTGTGGAGGAAAGGAGACATCTTCAGCCACAATATTTAGAAACAGTGCGTATAATGCATATAATTAGGGATTTGACTGAATTTTTATATAAAAGATACAAAAGAGCACTTTCAGTACCTAATGATGTAATTTCTTACAATGAGTGGCTGGTACTATATAATTCTTTGACACTTTGGAATGGGTAAGTTTTTATTCAAAAATTATTGTTCTTTAGATTAGGGAGCTACGAATTGGCTTTAATAAACTGCCATGCGGGAAAATACGATACTCTCACCTGATAACTTTGTGGAGTACAAAGTTTGAGATATTTTTAAAAGAATTTCCCAGCAGGGAGCTAAGCAAATACTGATAGCATGTTTGTGAACAGAAGTTAATTCAGGTTAAAGCAGAATTAGCAACACAGCACCATTCTAATAGAGCACATTAACCTCTGGTACTAAAAGTTTCTGAGAAACTGAGCAACAAGATGTGTATATAATTTAACCACAAGAGGTCATCATGAGACCGCTGCAAACCACCTCCAGTTCCTTCACCTCTACTGAAGGAAATAAACTTGGAAAGGAATACGCAAAAAGTTCTGGGTTTTTTAGCGTGTTTTCAACTTATCTAAAGGTAAAAAATGACAAACACATACACTGGTTATTTACTCAGAAGAGCTGAACAAAGTTTGTCTTTTTTTTATACACATTTTTGCTACATCCTCAGATTTTCTCTGAGCTTCCTCTTTTTCTGTTTTTAGCAGTGCTGATGGCTCCTGGCCACGAGGTTAATGATGAAGAACAAATGACAAAGAGTCAGCAGAAGAGTGAGTAAGGGAATGCCCATGGAATGTGGAACCTAAATCATATGGATTCAGTTACTCTTTTTTTCATGAGAAGTACTCAAAGGCACTACTTTAGTTATCGTGGACTCTCATTTAGAAATGGATTTTGTGGCTTTAGTCAGGCAGATCCCTGCTTAAATTGTGGTTTTGCTTACCCAGAAACAAATCACTGAAGTCTTGACTGCTCAATTGCTTACACATATAATAATCAGGTTGTGTGAGAAATGGATTTCTTCATCTATGTGTGACTCTTTTTGTGTACATGTGGGAGATTTTTGACTTAACACTCTCTAATTCCTATCCAGTCAGTAGAAAATGCACCTCCATCACTGAGAAATCAGAAGTGGTTTGAAAGACATAACCTGCGGTCCACTCTCTTTCTTTCAGCTGTTCTGCCAGAAAAGGCAAATTATTTTTATTTATTTATTTAATTTATTTATATCAGCAAGGTAAAAATTGTTAGGAGCGGTATGTTAGGCAGATTAAAAGTGTTTTCATTTTCTGATGTAGCTCAATAGTATACAAATGGATTGAGAGACTTTTGGAATGCAATGTGTCCAAGTGCTCTGGATTTTTTAAAGTATATGTGTATTGGCGCTGAAAGACCAACACATCAACAGTCCTTAAACTTTGTAAATGTTGGGACATCTGCTGTACATTTCTAATGGAAGGATGTGACCCATACCTAAAAATCCTTCCAGAATACAATCTATTCAAATCCCTCTTTTCTGAAACAAAAGCAGAACAATTCTGATTGCAAGATGTAGAGTGAGATTCTGAGGTATTGGATACCCACAGGTCTTGTGAGATGGATATCACAGAATCACAGAATCACTAAGGTTGGAAAGGACCTATAAGATCATCTAGTCCAACCATCCACCTATCACCAATGGTTCTCGCTAAACCATATCCCTCATCACAGCATCCAAACGTTCCTTGAACACCTCCAGGGTCGGTGACTCCACCACCTCCCTGGGCAGCCCATTCCAGTGCCTGACCACTCTTTCAGAGAAGTAGTATTTCCTAATATCCAGCCTGAATCTTCCCTGGCACAGCTTGAAACCATTCCCTCTAGTCCTATCACCAGTTACACGAGAGAAGAGGCCGACCCCCAGCTCACTACAACCTCCCTTCAGGTAAATATAGAGAGCAATAAGGTCTCCCCTGAGCCTCCTCTTCTCCAGACTGAACAATCCCAGCTCCCTCAGCCGCTCCTCATAAGGCCTGTGCTCCAGACCCCTCACCAACTTTGTTGCCCTTCTTTGAACACGTTCCAAGGCCTCAATGTCTTTCTTGCAGTGAGGGGCCCAGAACTGGACACAGTACTCAAGGTGCGGCCTCACCAGAGCTGAGTACAGGGGAACAATTACTTCCCTGCTCCTGCTGGTCACGCTACTTCTGATACAAGCCAGGATGCCATTGGCCTTCTTGGCCACCCAGGCACACTGCTGGCTCATGATCAGCCGAGTGTCAACCAACACCCCCAGGTCCATTTCCTCTACGCAGTCTTCTAGCCACTCCGCCCCAAGCCTGTAACGTTGCTTGGGGTTGCTGTGGCCAAAGTGTAGGACCCGACATTTGGTCTTATTAAACCTCATCCCATTGGCTTCAGCCCAGCTATCCAGCCTGTCCAGATCCCTCTGTAGGGCCTCGCTACCCCCAGGCAGATCGACACTTCCAGCCAACTTGGTGTCATCTGCAAACTTACTGAGGGTGCACTCAATGCCCTCATCCAGGTCATCAATAAAGATATTGAAGAGGACAGGCCCCAGCACCGACCCCTGGGGAACACCACTCGTGACCGGCCACCAGCTGGATTTAGCTCCATTGACCACCACTCTCTGGGCCCGGCCCTCCAGCCAGTTCCTTACCCAGCCAAGAGTGTACCTGTCCAAGCCACGGACTGCCAGCTTCTGCAGGAGAATAGTGTGGGAGACAGTGTCAAAGGCTTTGCTGAAGTCTAGGTAGACTACATCAACAGCCTTTCCCTCATCCACCAGGCGGGTCACTAGATCATAGAAGGAGATCAGGTTGGTCAAGCAGGACCTGCCCTTCGTGAACCCATGCTGGCTAGGCCTGATCCCCCGGTTGTCCCGCACTTGCCGCGTGATCTCCCTCAAGACAATCTGTTCCATAACCTTCCCTGGCACCGAGGTCAGGCTAACAGGCCTGTAGTTCCCCGGGTCCTCCTTACAGCCCTTTTTGTAGATGGGAGTCACATTGGCAAGCCTCCAGTCCTCCGGTACTTCACCAGTCAACAAGGAGCGCTGATAGATGATGGAAAGCGGCTCGGCTATCACCTCCGCCAGTTCCCTCAGCACTCTCGGGTGAATCTCATCCGGCCCCATGGACTTGTGACAGTCCAGTTGGAGTAGCAGGTCTCTGACTGTTTCCTCCTGAATCGTGGGTGGTTTAGTCTGCTCCCCAGCTGAGACTACCAGGTCAAAAAGTGGAGTACCCTGAGGATAACTGGTCTGACCTTTAAAGACAGACGTAAAGAAGGCATTCAGGACCTCTGCCTTTTCCTTATCCCCAGTAGTCATATTCCCAGCCTCATCCAGTAAAGAATGGAAATTCTCCTTAGTCCTCCTCTTACTGTTGATATATTTGTAAAAGGGTTTCTTGTTTCTTTTTATCCCAGCGGCCAGGTTGAGTTCGAGCTGGGCTTTCGCCTTTCTGATTTTCTCCCTGCACATCTTAACAACTTCTCTGTACTCTTTCTGAGTTGCCCGTCCCTTCTTCCACAGGATGTAGATTCTCTTTTTCTCCCGGAGCCTCAAGAATAGTTCCCTATTCATCCACGCCGGTCTCCTTCCCCGCCGGCTCATTTTGCAGCTCAGGGGGACAGCCCGCTCCTGCGCCTGTAAGACTACCTTCTTGAAGAGCAACCAGTTGTCTTGGACCCCTTTACCCTCTAAGACTGAATCCCAGGGGACTCCCCCTACTAGTCTTCTAAACAATTCAAAGTCCGCCCTCCGGAAGTCCAAGGTAGCAGTTTTGCTGTTCTTCCTCCTGGCTCCACCAAGAATCGAGAACTCTACCATCTCATGGTCACTCTGTCCAAGACAGCCCCCAACCTCCACATCTTCCACCAGACCTTCTCTGTTTGTGAACAGCAGGTCTAGTGGGGCAGCTCCTCTCGTAGGCTCTCTCACCAGCTGCATCAGAAAGTTATCTTCCATACACTCCAGAAACCTCCTAGACTGCTTCTTCTGCGCTGCGTTGTATTCCCAGCATATGTCAGGGAAGTTGAAGTCCCCCATGAGGACAAGGGCTGGCGATCTCGCAGCTTCTGCCAGCTGCTCATAGAACACCTCATCTGTCTCTTCATCCTGGTTTGGCGGTCTATAGCAGACGCCCACCAATATGTCTGCCTTGTCAGCCCTTCCCCTGATCTTTACCCATAGGGATTCAACCTTATCATCCCCAGCCACAAGCTCAGTAGCATCAAAGCACTCTCTAACATACAGAGCCACACCGCCACCCCTTCTTCCTTGCCTATCCTTCCTGAAGAGCTTGTAGCCATCCATTGCAGCACTCCAGTCATGGGAGCAGTCCCACCATGTTTCCGTAATGGAAAATATCAAACACACCCTACACACCTGAGTACTCTAAGTAGCCAGAAATGTACTCCCAAGTGTAGCTCAGCTGCAGCTCCTTAAATCCTCATCCGCTGCTGCCCCATTGTCTCCTCCTCCTTGGCTGCACATGGAGATCTGCTCCACCTGGTACCTGGGGGCTGCAGGAAGACAGCCTGCTCTGCCATGGGCCTCTCCTGGGCTGTAGTGAGCTTCTGCTCTGGACCTGGAGCACCTCCTGCTCTCCTTCTGCACTGACAGCGCTGTTTCTCTCACATTTCTCACTGCTCTCTCTCAGCTGCTGTTGTGCAGCAGTTTTTCCCTTTCCTAAATCTGCACTCCCAGAGCGCACCCAGCATCACTCATGGCTCTGCTCTGGCAGCAACCAGTCCCATCTGGAGCAGCTGAGCCTCACTCTGATCTGACACAGGCAGTGGCTTTTCACAGAGACCACCCCTGCAGCCCGCCCACTACCAAAACCTTGCCATCTGAACACAATACACTCCAGATACTTAAAATATATGAGAACTGTGAATGATGATAGGCTATACTTGAACAGACACAATCCAGCTGCCATGCTGAGTGGCTTTTTTAAAGCAAGATCTTGCAGATAGCTAAGCCTTTATACGCGGGAGGCCGTATTCCTGTGCCAACAACAGCTCTGTACGCAGCAGGCACACCCAATGTTAACACTCCCAGCTAATGTACGCTGCCTTTGCTGAGAGCCTTCACAGCAACTATGCACCTCCAGCTTTCCTATCTTGACTAACTTTTGAATTTACATGAAACGCATCTTTTACTCCTATGCCTTGTTAGAAGTATTATTTTGATAATGAGTTCACAAACATATCTCGCTGATACCTTCCCCTCCCATGCCTTCAAAAATTAATCTTGCAGCTTTGTAGGTCAGCAAGCCTCCTGGTTTTTGGTCTTTGTTCAGGGAATTACCTGCCAGTGTAATAAGAAGGATTTTATCAGAGAGTTAAAGTGGTAATTCTGTGGAGAGAAGCCAGGAGAAAATCATTACCAGCAGCTGAAAAACTATGGGAAAGAAGATTTGAGAGAATTAACAAAGCTCTGAAATGCTTTCAGAAGTGAGGCTGGAATTTTTCAAAACTTATGCACTCAGTTACCAAATTGGGCAACTTTGGTGTGAATAATTTGTACTTTTCAGCTCTGACACACATATGAACTCAGCAGCTTTCTGCCCAGGACGCAAGTTCTGCCTAATTCTAGTGAGGATACCAAGAACTCACATCCTTGCTTTAAGGCCCCTAAGCCTCTCTCTACACAGTGTCAGATCCTTTTTTCCTTATCTTAATCTATAGCCCTCTTCCTGACAAGCTTTTTATGCAGGTGAGCACCTTTTCTCTTCATTAACTGTCACAAAATTCACATTCAGCAGGAAGGATTTTCAGGTTCTTTAAGGTATCAGGAAGTTTTTATCCTTGGAACATCCTGAAAGCAAAATAAAGATGACAAAACTCTTAAATAAAAAGTGCACACAACTCAATTTGGAGTGCAAAGGATCCATCACATCCCCACAGTCACGGTTCTCTGCTGCCCGACTCCCCCACTCTGAGGACTGCAGCTTGAAAGATTTCCTGAGCTCCAGAACAGTTTCTGACATGGATCTAAATTCTCAGCACTGAGTTTGCTGATAGTCTAATTGGACATCAATATCCCTTTTTCATTTTCAACTTTAGATGGCCGGAAGATGTACATGCATGTGAAATGTAGCCTTTTGCTAACATAGGATCAAGTTTATGATAGATATCAGAAGGATCCTTTACTTCTTACTCTTTAAATATAGCAGCTAAGCACTCCAATGCAACTGGCATGGCCAAGTGTGCTTGTGTTGCAGTGTGGATCGTACCAGAAGTCTGCTATCTGTCTTTTTATGGCAGATAACTGCAAACCATAAGAAGACAAAAATGGAATTAGATAAATAGAATGTACTGTATTTTGAGAAGGCAGTTCCATGAAGGGTAGAGTTGCAAAATGTTAACTTTGGAAATAATTAAAATGCAGTTATATACTATGTAAAAAAAAATCAAGTAAAGTAGAAGGCAATACTGCCAAAAATCAAGTTTAAACATTGAGCATATGGATAATTACTTCTGGTGACATAATTACATTTGGTGCTCCTGAACTCTATCAGTTTTAAACACTGATATAAGGAATTTACTTGATGCAGAAGAACGTTCTTACTATGATTTGTTATTTTCCTTTTGCTGGCTGCCACCACCACCTATCTAAGTTATTATTCTTGAAAATGGGTTCTGGAAAGCAGGACGAAAACTCAGATTTTAATGCGTGTTGGATCTGATCACGACTTGAGAGAAAAGCAGCAAGTGTGAAATGTTAAACATTCAGATCTGGAATGAAAGAGAATAAAATTAGAATCATTAAAGCAATCCTATTGACTGTCTTTGTATTATGCTGTCACTTTCAAGTTGGTTTCTAGTCTGCTGGATAGTAACATATTCTTAACTACATTAAGTCCCTTTTAATTAATAATTAATTTGGAAAGAGCTTCTGCATATTCAGCGTATTGGAAGGAGACCCCTCATTATTTCTTCCTTCATTTAATCTAGGTTGTTGCACCAGTTCTCACAGCATTCTATGTTATTATCTGTTGTACAAACATTATGTTTAAATGTATGATGAATCATGTGGAAATAATAACGTACACAAAAGTGAGAAGAGCCTCTTCATGAGGAATAACAGGCTGCGATTTAACATGTGAAATCTGCCCCCAAAACAAACAACCACCATCAACAAAAAACACTCCTATCTATGAACAGGACATATTAGTGTGCAAAATGAAATATATATATATACACACACATATATTGTTTTCAGTATGTTGTTCAATGTAGAGCAAACAACACAAAAATGAATTTGAAAATCAACCAGCTCTGGAGCTATTGTTTGCATTTCCTGACCTGACTAGAAATAGAACAACCAGGGAAGATAAAAACTGCTCTTCTGAGGGCATGGTGTTGTGGTATTTTTAGCTTTGTTGACTTTCCCACTGCTTTATGAGTGAAGATGATGTGGATGTGTATTGCTGACAGTTTTCAGCACAAAGAAAAATGAACATGAGGAAGTGGCCACTGACCAGGATAGCTGTTACTGAAAACTGTGAGAAAAGCTCAAATCGGGATCAAAAAGGCAGGATACCAAAGGATGGATGCATTATTAAAATTTCAGGCAGAATAAGATAGAAAAAAAGTAGATTAAAAGTAGGGATTAGAGAAGATTTTGTTGCAGGAGAGAACAGCTGGGGAAGGGACGGACACTGCAATGACTTCAGCCATTAGGGAGAACATCTACATCCTACTTCATGTGCATCTTAATTACTGCTCCGCTTTCCATTTACTACTTCTATCTGATAGGGCCGTGAATAAATCCTTAAACCCCTGATGTTCGCACTGCTGTTTTAACACAGGGACGAATAACTCGGGAGCGAGTCGGATTTGTTTTGGCTGCCCGAATCCCAGAGCTGAGACACGGACGTTGTTCAGCTTCAGAGTGAAGCCCGATGTGTTACAAATCTGTCACTAGATGGAGCCAGATATCCTTCTGAAACGCCAGCCGGCCAACGCAGGGGGCAGTGTGTCTCTCGAACGCACGGACATTTAGAGATAAATCACTATATATTGTAAATAGGACGCTTAAACTTGGACATTTATTCTTTTTTTTTTTTTTTTTTTTTTTTCATGTTTTATTTGTTTCATTTGCAAACTCGGCTATCTCTTAAGAATTATTCAAATGTAAAGCTATTATTTTTAGTTCTTTTATATCCTTGTGATGAGGAAATAACAAGGT